>JAPYYW010001299.1:0-36997 GCA_030522545.1 Cremastinae sp. A BG-2022a | reverse complement strand
ATTGTGTTAAAGTATTTGCAAAATTAAAAAAGGCTTTACCATGTAGTTATTTAGATATTAAATTTTAAAAATGGCTCCTTTTAACACGGGCTCTTATGGGAAATTCGAAAAAGCAACGACTTTCAATGTATAATATCTCGATTTCTAGATGATGAAGCTTTGCAAAATTTGACACATGTTTTCATATGACATTGAAGAAGACCTGTGCAAATTTTTGAGAAAATCTGTCTCAACACGAAGGTAGTACAACCGAGACAGTCTATTGAAAAGTTTGTCCTTATGGGTTAATTAAATGTCATCACTTGAAATTTCTTGAGACAGAATTTGTTAAAAAATGGCATAGATCCTCGTTAGCATTGTGTTAAAGTATTTGCAAATTTAAAAAAGGCTTTACCATGTAGTTATTTAGATATTAAATTTTAAAAATGGCTCCTTTTAACACGAGCTCTTATGGAAAATTCGAAAAAGCAACGACTTTCAATGTATAATATCTCGATTTCTGGATGATGAAGCTTTGCAAAATTTGACACATGTTTTCATATGACATTGAAGAAGACCTGTGCAAATTTTAGAGAAAATCCGTTTCAACACAGCTTTGCGGTTGTACTACGTTAAAAACCGAGGCGAAGAGCCCTGCAGACGAAGACGCGGAGCGTCAACGAACTCGTCTCTTGCTCTCTTGTCACTCCTATTTTGAAAGTAAATAATAACGGGAACGGGATTGGAGATATACGCGAGCAGTATAAATACACGAAATAATAGAGTTGCGTGATAAAAGCGAATTCTGGCACGGATACCGGCGGCCGTCTGTTTTCTCACGCGCATCGCGAGCGAGGACGGCTATCTTTGTAAACACACTCTTTTCGCGGAACAACGACAAGTGTCACTCGCCTCCGCTAAATAGAATTCTCGCGAGGAAGAAAGTTTGGCAAGTCCGAGTCGAAAGTTTGGAGGTTACGGTTTCTCACCTCTCTGGAAGGAGAACTCGCCGGTGCGTGGCGTTGTTGGGTAGCAGCGCGGACGAAAAACTTCCGGAGCTTGTCCCCGTGTGTATCGCTAAAACACATGGACGGCTCGCCGCGCTAAAATCATTTTTCCTCAGTCTTCCCGTTCGACGTTACATACTTCGTACATTGCACACTGTGGCACGCACGTACACACGGGCACGGGGGCGCGAGCGCGCTCTCCCGAGCGCGATCTTTTCTCTGTTCCGTCTCACATTTCTCTACGTCACGATGTACAAAAGCAAACTTGAATGTTTTCGCGCACACGGCACAGTGTGTAGCGGAGAGAGAGAGAGAGAGAGAGCGAAAGAGGCCAGCGTTAACGTTTCTTTTTTATGTACGCAGCGCGATCGCAAATCGCAAACTTTTATTAACTCGAATTCTAACTAGCCGCTCTCAGTTTTTCATCGTTGCAAAAAAGTTTCCTGTTGCGCATCGTTCGCCAATTCGCTCGGATACGCTGATGACACTCTTTCTCCTTGTATTTTTAATAATTTTTATTCATTCATTCGCGCATATATGTCGATTCCGAATGAATCCGACTCGACCGGCTCCCGCTTCTTCTCCTTCACTCTTTCTTCTCTCTCTTTTTTCGATATGCCGGGCTGCAGCGATTTTTTTTTCGGATTTTATCGTGAACACTGCACGAAACGCCGTATTTCAATCTCGCTCACGTTTCGACGATTTCGGCGTTCCACGGTTAATACGTTTCTTTTTTTTTTCTCCGATTTTCGCGTGCGGTTTCGCTTCACTCGTGTCTTCTCTCGTCTCAATCTCTCAAGATGTTTCGGACAAGTTTGGACCGTTTCACGGTCCGTGCTGCTTGACGGCAGCGCGAGCGACCGAGCTCCACCGAACGAGAGGGAGCTCTATCTAACACTGAAAGCTCGACGCTCTGGCGTGCACTCGCTCGGTGTGCCGTCGCGCCGCGATAACTATAGAGCTCGACTGTAGGATAATGTACACTCGGAGAAACTCCCGAGAGAGCGCTGCGTCCGCGCGCCCGCCCAACAGAGTTGATAAAAGAGGAAATTTTATTCACCGGTCTGACTGTACTCGGATTTACAGTCGAACATTGCGTAACCAGCTCCAATATAAATTCCATAATCCGCGCTAATTGCGATCAATTTTACGTAATTCCTTTAGCAAAAAAAAAACGGTATCTTCAACGAGAATAAGCATTTCCAGAGTTTTCCGAGTCATTCGTCAGCAATTTTTCATATTAAGTCGAATAATAGACAAACGATAAAAACTGACCTAACCTTAATCGCGAATTTTTCACGAGCTACGGAAAGTTGGACTGTAAACTCTTGGCAATAAGGTACACGTCGTTCGTCCGTTGTTGCGCCCCTCAGCCTTCCCCGGCGAGCTCCGCTGTGGCGCCAGCTCGCTATCCTTATGTCACAGCGAAATAGTTACAATTCACTTGTATAATGATAATACCCGCGATATCGTTCACTTTTTTTTCTCGCTCTTTTTTTTCCCCCCCATTTTCAATACACGAACGCGGTCGATTGATTTTCACACTTACAGTTACGAAACGGGCATTTATCAGACGAGTTATGCATGAATGCATGAATTATGGCTTACAATTGTACATATACGCTACGAGTTGTAAGGTGACTCGCGTTCCATGCCCGAAATCAGAATTTGAACCCGAACCCAAACTTCGATCCTCCTGATCTTCGCGAATGTTTCATTGGAATTTAATTTCGTACGCGAGCGCATTAAATAAATTTTGGTTGACGAACGAAATTAGTAAAATGGGAATATTAAGAAACTTGTTAAATTGTAGATGGACAATTTTCGCTATATTTTTTATATTTCAATTTTTTTTTTTCGATAGAATTGAATGGATTATTTTTCCTATACGAAGAATTGTATCTTTTGTAACGTTAATTTATTGGAACAAACTCGCTCAAGTCTAGAGACAAGGTCGATTTTCTGCTCAACTATTGGGACATTCTACATATTCAGACGTTCAAATATTTATTTAGTAGAAATATTATTTAAAATTAACACGTAAAATGAGATTTTTTTGTTTTTTTATATTTTTCAAATAAACATAATGTGGGAAAACCCTTAGCTGTTCAATTATCGGGACGTTTACCTTATCACAAAATTAAGTGTGAAAATAAACTCTAGGAAGATTGAATGTAAAGAATCACAACTCGCTCAACCCTAGAGACAGAGTTGATTTTCTGTCCAACTATTGGGACATTTTACATATCCAAACGTTCAAGTATTCATTTACTAAAAATATTAGTTAAAATTAACACATAAAATGAGATTTTTTTGTTTTTACATTTTTTAAATAAAAATAAAGTGGGAAAACCATTAGCTGTTCAACTATTGGGACGTTTACCTTATCACAAAATTACATGTGAAAATAAACTCCAGGAAAATTGAATGTGAAAAATCACGAATAAAAAAAAATGACAGCTGTCACTGGCTTGACTTTATTCTTGGAAAAGCAGAAAGTGACGATTCCTATGCTTAAAAACAAAGGAAAATAGCACAAGTTTATTTTCCTCAGCTTCTTATAATATATCTATCATTATCTCGATTATTTTTTATATGAAAGCATTATCTACAAACTCTATAAATTTTTATACACTTGGTTGAAGTTTTATCAATCTGCAGGTATTCCCAGCTCTTCGTCTGTCCACTCTGAAGGCACAGGATATTCAAATTCACCCTGCATCGAACAAAGGTTATTTCAAAATGTTGAAGAGTATACACGGTAAGTGACCGTTTGTTATTTAGTGGAAAAGAAAAGACAAGGAACACTTACGACAATGTGTCCCCACATGTGCCACGAGTTCCAAAATATCCACCACCACATAACACCTCCTAGAACCTGAGACATATACCGATCAGCCTTGCTTGGATCAGCAATATCTCGATAATAATATCTGAAAATCACAAAATTTTGTGATTAATCTTCGCAACGTTGAAAACATCTCAAATAATTATGAATATAATTTAGTTAGAATATCTTTTTTCAAGGGTGTGTAAAAGAATGCACAGTAAAAAAAATAAATATGTTAAATTCGTTGCATAACCTGAAAGCCGATTTTTCACTCACCCCGAAGCGTGTTCGTGGCCATGTCCGAAGCGGACTGGTACTTTTTGCAAGGACTTTTTCGGAGTTATCGTCCTGGCGACATTCCTAAACAACGGGACACCCCGTGACAGGATCATCTTGCTTCAATAAATAAAATCACCCTGGAATTTCTGTCACAGGGGATCTTCTCGATTTTCCGAAATTCAAAAACTCACCGACAGAGGCGCCGCGATCGAATTATTCCAAAGGCGCTAAATTTTAAACAAAACGAGCGAAAACGCGATCGCTTTTTTAGTTTTCAATCGATATTTTTCCGCTCTTCTGCGAAATATTCTCGGAAATTTGGAATTTTTTTCCCTCGTTACGATCGACGAATTTTCTCTCTTTTTTTTTCAATATTTACGATGCCCGAATTATTTAGGTATATTTGATATGAATAATAGAAAATTGTGTTACAAGTTTTTTTTTTCGCATGAGCTTAGAAAATTTAGTGTGTTCGAGGACCTTTTTCGAGAATCGAAAATTAAAAAATCTCAAAATTTCAAGTGGCGATATCTTTTCGTATTCTTGACGATATCAACTTCATTATAGGTAATTCCTGAAAATTTTTGCAAGACAAAATGAATGATTTTTGCATCAGTCATTATTTTCAAAGTAGCGCACGTTGATTTTTTTTTTAATGAGTAGAGATTAGCCCAAAGTAAATGCGCTCAATTCCGACGAATTGATTACAGGTATCATGTCTTTCAACCATAGAATAATATAGGATAGCCAAAAATTTATGTTGAAAAAAATAATAACGATCTGTAATAAAGTGACTGCAAATATATGAATTGCGAGGATAAAGAGATGTGATATAATTTATTAAATACTTATTTTTATATCTATTATTTTTTTCTATACACCATTTTCTTTTTCACATTGTTGCTGATTGTTTATCGACCGGTAGACTTTAGTCACTCCGAATTCTCATGATGTTGTGGACTAAAACATACTGCGATTACAATTCTTTCGCTACCAACGCACACTGCGTTTATTGTGATTCGCTCTTCCCCCCTTTTATTATTTTTCCCAGTCTCGTACTCATATGTACAGATATTTAAATCTCGAGTCGTACATTGTGTACAGATCGGTCCATCGCCTTGCCAATCACGATTCGGGACCGAATTATTTACTTTATAATGCACTGATGTTTTTTTTTTGGTTCTTTCGCACACACGGAAGAAAACTCTCCCCGGACAATTTAATTCGAATTGAACTATCTTGTTTCTTGCCCTTAGAAAATTCGACGCGTAGCTTCTATTCGTTCATAATTTCGTTTCGAAATTACTACTGTTTACATCAATCGTTTTGTCCTAAACACTGAAATCCACACTGGAGTTTAATTATTGAACAATGATTGATCTTTTACTCGAAATTTTCTATCGTTGAAAACAAAAAATGAACAATTTCTTACGTATATACATGTATACACAGCTCAACGAAATATCGAACGACACAGGCGTCGTTTAACTCGGACGATCGAGCGAACTCGTTTGTGTCTGACAGCAGTCGAATACGTATGACGCCTCGCAAGAAGCATCGCTCATGTTCTCTTTCGTGCGACACGAGATTCGATTTTACTAATTTGGCCGAGCTCGAACATTTTTACAGGTAAACGAGAGCTCGCTTATAACAACATCGTCGATGGGTTTTCAAGGAAACTCTTGAACGCAGCTAGCCACTGCGCGCCAACTGCGCCGTCCACGGTGCGATGATCGCAACTCGCGGTTACCGTCATATAATCGACAGTGGTGAAACTGAAAATATAATCATTTATTTTTAATTAGTTGTTTCTTTTTTTTCAAATTTAATTCTGTAATTAAAAAAAAGAGCTTTGAGACAGTTGTCTCAGTACTATTGGGATCTGTCGAATGGTGATATGACATTTGGTGGAAAAAAAACGAACTATACTTAGAGCAAATTTTCTAATAGTAATTGTACGTATTATGCGATATTTATAATAAAGAGTTATTCAGTTATTAGTAAAAATGGAATCCGTGATGTTTACTCGACAGAAAAAGCAAATGAACATGAAGTACAGTGTGAGAGATTGAAAGAATACATCAAACAAGCAGTTGGAGGTTGAAACTGACAGGACTGTCAATGTCACTTCGCTGACTCCACTAATTTTACCATAGTTTCATTATGTGCAGCCTCAAAATTGCATTTTCCTTCAACAAAATTGCTTTCTTTGAGATTGGTGCCAGCCCAGTCACAAATTGCACATATATACTACATATCATGCTTCTCTTATGGTCGCAATGTTTTTTAAACTCCACCCATTTGACAGATTCCAATAGTTTCAAACTTACGAAATGTTACATTAAAAAAAAAATTCTTTTCAATCTGATTATCAAATAGAATCATACCGAGACGACTATCCTTAAGGTTGTTGTGGGGTGTTATTTTTATAAGATTTTGATAAAAATTTGCATAGACGTTCTTTGACACAATGTGCACGTACGTACGAATTTTTAGGACGATTCGCAGTACGAAAGTCGAGATATTTATTGGTAAAAATCACAATTTTCGGTACTCCACCATAAGAGCATCTGTTTGATATTGTCATTTTCAATAATAAATATCTCGATTTCTACCCTGTGAAGCCTCACGAAATTTTGCATGGATCTTTGTACAACATCAAAGAATGTTTGTTTAATTTTTTACAAAAATCCAAACAAATTGTTATTTTTGACATTTTTTCAATCATATAACAAGCACAATAGATCTTGGACGATCTTGTAATTCTAGTATGGTGTTCTCTAGTCAATTTTCAACAACTTTTCTAAATGAACTTTTACTCGAAAATCACTTTTTACCTGAGAAAAATTGAACAGCAATTTTTCGATTTAACTTTCACGCCACAGTAATCTAAAAATTAATAAATAAAATTGATAAATAAAAACGAAATTCACCTCGTATTTTCCTTCTCAATCGCCTCGAGCCTCTTCTCCGTTGTGCCAACCGCGAGAATAATGGACTGTGGCGGATTTATGATCGCCGAGAAGCTCTTTATGCCGAACATTCCCAAGTTCGATACCGTGATGGTACCGCCCTGGAATTCATGAGGCTGGAGTTTGCCTTCCCTCGCCCGAGTTGCCAATTCTTTGACTTCCTTGCTTATCTCCACTAATCCCTTAACGTCAGCAGCAAATACGATCGGCGTTATGAGACCGTTTTCCGTGCTCACGGCGACACTGACATCGACGTGATCATATCTTCAACACAAATTGATCGAATTTATTCATCTTGGAAGCAACGTTTATGAAAATTGTATACGGGTAAACTTCCGAAAAGTTGTTACGTTTAACTTTGCAAATATTTCGCAGAGAAGTTCTATTTAAGGTAATCGAAAGAAGAATTTGAAATATTGATTATTAAAAATTATGTACGATAAATTGTATACTTGCACGGGTTAAGGTAATAAACTTTAAAATTTAATAAGTCGTAGAATATATGAATTGGATTGAAACCCCTTTGTGGGATATCTTCATGTAGGAACATATCTGCAAATTTTCCGCGAAATAAAACGTAAGGGCTTTTCGAAAATATAGCTTTTTAAACGATTAAAAGAGTATCTCACTGTCTGATGAAGTCACCCATCCACGCGCTGTTGCCCTCGGGCACTTTTTTACACGCCATGGCCATGGCTTTAATGATAATATCGTTAACGCTGATTTTAACTTTCTCCTTTTCGAGCATGCTGTTAAATTTCTGCCTCATCGAGAGCGCGGCGTCCATCTTGACGTCGATCGTGAGATAGTAATGGGGAATAGTCTGTTTGCTCTCGAGCAAACGTCTGGCGATCACGCTGCGTATCGAGGACACTGGAATGTCCTGACCGCCGGCGAACGCGCCGGGCATCGCGGCAGACGCGCCCGCGCGAGCCGGCGACGCACCGGTGAGATCCTTCGACGTTATGGACGCGAAAAGGCCAGATCCAGAAAGACCCTGGAGACTGAGACCCTGCTCCGCTGCCAGTCTTTTCGCCAGAGGACTCGCGAAAATTCTGTCTCCCGAGGAAGTGGGAACTGAAGGTGCAGCGGCAACAGGCGCAGCAGGCCTGGGAGCAGCTGCCGGTGGAGC
This sequence comes from Cremastinae sp. A BG-2022a, assembly GCA_030522545.1. Classification (NCBI taxonomy): domain Eukaryota; kingdom Metazoa; phylum Arthropoda; class Insecta; order Hymenoptera; family Ichneumonidae; species Cremastinae sp. A BG-2022a. The sequence continues at coordinate 28,798 of JAPYYW010001299.1, read as the reverse complement.
TGCTGCGGGCGCTGCGGCTGGCGGAGGGGTAGCGGGAGAATCTGTATCCTTAAAGTCCTTGAAAGCATCTACGCTGCCCTGTTCCGAAACTATTATACAGACCAACTGTCCGATACGCACGTTCTTTGTTCCTGCCGGAACAATGATTTTTGCCAAGTAACCCTCCTCAGGAGTTTCAAAGCCCATCGTCGCTTTGTCGGTTTCAATTTCTGCCAATAGGTCACCCTCGTTCAGTTTGTCACCTAAAAAGTATACATTTGAAAGATAGCGTTGCAACGATGAACGATGGAACTTTTTGGATAGTTTCGTACATCGTTAGATTGTAAGTTACAAACCTTCGTTCTTCTGCCAAGAAATGATGGTTCCAGTTTCCATGGTAGGCGACAGAGCCGGCAGAGCAACTTTCATGTGGTCCGGATAATCGGCATAAAATCGTGTTTGCTGTCTCCACGCTCCGGCTGACAATCGATGGACGTTGTTCGAGTGATTTTGACATCTTCAACAGAACGCAAAGAAAGGTCATATGGAATGACACGAGAAAATAAACTGATCGAAAGAATTGTTCAAACATAACCTCGAAAAGATCGATATTGAATTTATTTAAATGTTTATTCAGTGACTGGAGAATGTCGCACTGGAAATGTGTTGTAGGCGATTTAAGATGAGTGAAAAAAAAAAATACCTCGACAAGGATTTTCTGTGAAGACATCGTGTCGTCAAGCATCTAATGGTATTCGCCCGAGTGGAGTTACGTAGTGTCAATCGAGCTAATTCATGACGAAGTTTCGTCGTCGTTCGTAACAACATTTCTCACAAATATATGTATTAAAATATCGTCTCGATTTTAATACTTTTGTTTAAATTCACTAAAATACACAGTTGTATGAGAATCGCGAGGAATCTTGTCGTTGAAATATCGTGGTCCACAAACTTGCGCGATGGTAGGTGCAACGGGAAAAGTGTAACCCGATTGGTGGAGTTACGAGAGCTCGTACGAAAATTAACCAACAGGAACAATCGGGGTTATTACATAGGAAAGAGAGCCACGACTAGCTTATGATCGAGATTCTGTTTAGAGGTCGTTCGCAAGGTCGCGTGAACCAAAGTGTATTTTTTCATTTGTTAGAGGTTAAAGATCAATTCTTGTATATGGAAAAGAGCGTCTCTATTTCTATTAACCTCTTTCTTATTTATTCTTTTGTTTGAAGCTTTTAGAATTTTGGAAAAAATTTTGAGCATTGCCATACAAAAACTGTTCATGGGTAATGAAGTTTTTGTAAAAGTCAACAAATATAAAATTTGTTGACAATTTTTGATTTTGGAGCCGGATAAATAGATCTTCCACATGACGCCATCTGTCAAGGGCAATCACAAGTACGTGATCGCCCAGCAGTCGAGGACCGCGCCTCTTATAAAAAGGTACTGATTATTTTTTTTTAAAAGACATGAAGCGTATAATCAATTCATCGGAAAAGTGCGTATTTTGCGAGATTATGTGACATATGCGTGTAGAAGAATCGCGAAATATCAATGCAAACATGTCGAAAGGGAAAAAGCAGCCGTTTTATGGGTAATTTTTTCCATTTTTTCAAAAATCTTCAAGGGGTGATAACTTTTAAAAAAATTGAAGAATTAACGTAATTCCTGCGCCATTCGCTTCGTTTTGCAAAGAAAAACTTTAAAAGTCACTCATAATAAAGTTGATTTAATCAAGAGAAAGGAATTGCAAATTGAAATTTTCGTGGGTCTACGATACCCAGTGTGACTCAGCAAACTTTTTTGAAAATTTTTTTTTCGATCTTAAGAGCCTATTCGATCGGAAATTTCCCGTAGATAACGAGAATAATAATTATTCGAGGCAAAATTCAAGAATTCATACTGAATGAGCCAAAAAACTGACATTTGGATTAGTTTTGAAGTTTCGACATGATGAATTCTTGAATGATAAAGTAAAACCTTTAGATACAAATTGGTACGAAATGTGACATATGATTTTCCGAAAACTGATCAAGGGTTCATTTGCAATAATTTTCAACAATCGATAAAAAAAAGTTCGTTATTACGCGCTTCCAAAAGTAAGGATACATAATCGGGAAAAAAAAATTCCAAAGTGTATGTTTGTCACGAGATGCTTTCGTCGAGGTGTCGGATTACTAGTGTTGTGAAAATATCGTAGCATGAATGAGAATATAAAAGTAGATTGATGAAACGCGCCAGTAACGCTCGGAGTATTTAGTACGCGCAAATATTGTTTATTTTCGAATGCAGAGCTCGAGTCCACGGTCGCGTTGTGCAAGGCAAGGGAGTTTCCTCGTATCACGACCGTGGAATGGAGAGGGGTCTGCGCGCGTGACCTTACCACGAGAGCGGGGCCGGCGGGGCGCCGGCGCGAGCGCGTCGCTCGCGACGCGCTTGCGACGCCACGCCGCAAGATGGCCGCGCAGCGTTTCGGTGCACCCGTACCTGACAGCACGTGTTACAGCTGTAGGCCGCGTTTGATGCGAGTCGTAACTGACTTTTAGCATGCTCGCAACGGACATTCGTCACGTTTGCTTTTTCCGGTAATTGTTGCTCAATATTCAGTGATAAGTGTCGAGTCCTTAGCCGTCGAGTCTCCCGTGTTTGCTCCTCGATAAATATACGAACGTCGCGCGTGTTTATACTCGGTGTACCCACGCGAGAGCCACTGTTGCTTCGACGAACCAACTTGTTCTCATCGTTCTCCCTCTCTCTCTCTCTCTGTCTCTCTCGCTCTATCCACTGCAGTTCGAATTTCGGTGCCTGACAATTGTATCGCGAAAATTTGCTGCGACAATCCTCGATCGAGCTCTCGTCGACGACGCTGGTATGTACAACTCACGTACGCTTTTTCTTTTATCGCCATTTTCGCTCCGTACAGAACGCGTGCAGTTGCCCGCGGGTAGAAACTCTTTTTCTCCCGACCAATGCACATACGTGTAAACGAGCTTCGAGGTTAAGGTCGCGCCAAGTGAATCCTCCGACAGTATATGCATACCATTCGCGAATATTTTTTTTCGCCATTCTCGCTAACAATTGTTACTTCGAAGTCCGTAAATTCGATACAAACATCCTACCCCAGGTTTTTTCTCGCGTCTTGTGGTCCCTTGAAAATTTGGCGCGAAATCCTCCAGTTTTTTTACTCGTAACTCCAAAGTGAACGTCGTTGACAAAACTTTTTAATTTTTCGATCCATCGATAAGTTTACTAAATTTTATATATTTCTATATTAATTTATGTATATTTTCGTTTTTTTTTACAAAAAATATATATACTCGTGGGAACGCGACGATTCTCGATCAATAAAAAAAAAAACAAAACGTTCCCGTTTCGTCGTCCCGAGTTCGCGATCGTGACACATGGGAAACGAATCTCCGTCGATTTATCGATTTCGCTAAAGACGTACACCCGGTTCAACCGGTTATCGGGATGAAGTTATCGGTTATGTGGCAATTATAATGACAGTTAGAAACACGAGTCACGAGAAGCGGAATGTTTTTTATCCCTGTTTACAAATCGATTCGTTTAACGAGCGCTTTTCTTCTTTCTTTTTTTCTCAATTAAAGGAACATTTTCAGTTGTCGGCAAACATCGCCTTTTTCGAGTCTTTCGAAATTTCTTTCTTCAATTTTTGAAACAAATATAAATTGAATTGTTGTTACTGTCACTTTTTGGATGGGAAGCTGGAGGTTGGGTGAAACATTTAAATAAAATTGAAATAAAAATTAAATTAAAATAAAATTCAGGCGAGTTGTGGATTGAATTTTTCTTGTTTATTTCCTTATGAATATAAAAAAATCTTCATTTACAATTCAGTAAATATCACAGGTACACGTTTCTCTATCACAAGATCCTCCCCAATTTGCATTTTCGAATTAAAATTTAGATTTTTTTTTCTTCTATTACTAGACACATGTTTTCGTATCGAGAAACAAGTATCTCGACAAACTTTTTTTTAAAACTTGTCAAAGTTTCGAGATTCGTCATTTTCTTTTTTGCTTTCAACGTTTCATCTTGGGGAGTTCGTATAAAAACGAGAGTAAAGGTTTTTTTTTTTCATCATAAATTGCACGCACCAATTGCCTCGCGGAACTCCGCTCGCGTTTCTCCCTCGACGTTCGCATCGAGGACAGTCGAAAATTGACAACGCTCGCGAGTGGAAGAGTAAAACGGATGAAAAAGCGCACGTATAAAAAGTCTACGATACAAAGCGCAAAAAAGTCTCGACTCTCGATGGAAGGAATTGAACAAAGAAAGAAAGAAAAAAAAAAAGGAAGTGTGTAATTAAAGCTTCGCCGAGGGCGTTACAATTCTCGCTCCTGTCTTGTACGCACGATTGATAACGAACTTATCGAGATCTCATCAGAGACGGATGAGAGCGATTAATCAACGGCTCCCGAATAGCGTGCGCGTGGAAGCCCGTGTCTATATTAAGAACTCGCGAAATCCTCTCTCTCCTTCGCCTCATAGTTGTCGCGAGCGATTTGAGCAAGAGTCTTATTCTTAATAGCTAATATCGCGTACTATATATGTCTCTGGCTCGATCCTCTGGCTCCCTCTCGGAGATATCCTTATCGCCGACGACGATGATTTTTCATCTTATTTTTTCTTGAAAAAACGGGGTTTCCTCCCGCTCGAGAGATTCTCCGGGGCTTCATTGTCCGCTCGGAGAAACGGATCTTCGGGCGGTCCCCTCCCGGGGGACTGGCCTCGTTTCTGCTGTTTTACCAGGGTCTCCAGACGGGCTCGGCCGTCTTGGCGACCTGCAGAAGCCCCTGGTGGCTCGTTTGCGTGCTCTCGATCTCGGATGCGACGAGCGGCGAGGGCTGGCTCGACGCCGGGGTCAGGGGCATCGAGTATTCGTCGCTCGAGGCTTCGCTGCTCGACGACGGCGAGGCCTGCGGCGCCGACACGTGGATCGTCAACGGCCCCGTCTTGTCCATCGAGTTCAATTTGTGACCCAGGTGCGTCATCAGCTTCGTACCCAGCGCCACGTCGACCCCCGGGGTCGCCGCGAGACAGCGCGATACCTCGTTCGCGCAGTGCGTGTAACCCGCTCGGAAACGGTCCGCGTCGATCACCGGGTTCGCCGACAATCTCTGCTGGCGCTGCAGCTTGTGCAAGTGACGCACCGTCAGCTCCAGGATGTCCGCTTTCTCCAGCTTCGCCACGTTCTCACCGTCACCCGCCAACGCCGTCACCATCAAATCCTTCAGCTCGTCCAGACAACGGTTTATCCGGGCGCGTCTCTTCCTCTCCAACATCGGTTTCATCACCTGAACAATTTTTTAAAAAAACAATGCCCTTAGTCACTCTCGTCACTTTCAGAAACTATCTTTTAATTTGAAAACTACGTCAGAGAATTTTATTGGAAATAATAGTACGGAAGGAAATGAATCGTTTTATATTGAAAACTAGGATTCTGATTCGTTGAAATTTCATCGAAATATTTCGACAATCGAGATTTACATAAAGGTGAAGAAATAAAAAATTGGGATAAACGCGAGAGACTGTTGGAACGACGTGTATATAAATAAAAGCGATTCTTACCTTTCTGTACTGATAAGTTCTGGAGATCGGTTGCTCCTGTCCATCGACGATGATCATTTGCTCGTGCATCTGCATCTCGGTGTACTTATTATTCTCGTCGAAGCACCTTGAATAGTCTCCCGAAAGAGTCACAATAATCACAAGTCCGTCGCAGAGTTCCGAAGAATAATGACACACTCTCGGAGCTGATAACTGCACGAATCGGAAAATAAACTTGGCCGATTAACTGTGGGTATAATCAAACGAGGATGAGCTCCTAACGAAAGGACAAAAAAAAAAACTTCACTCCGATCGAGGAAAAATAATGCAATGATTTTCGCGTCGCTCGCTCGATGAGAATTGAAGCGTGTGCGCGATAACTCAGCTCGGGAGCGAAGCTCACGGTACGGTAGTCCAAGTTAAATTGGCGCTATAGAACCGGGGAGCGATCTTATATACCGATCGACGATCGGGAGTGGGGAAAACGGGAAGGACGAGGCGAGGGGACCGAGCGAGAGACGGGGCCGGGGTGACGGAGTCGTTCCCGGCGTGTGTATCCGTAGTAGCGAAGCCGGGACAAGTGGTCCGCGCGGGGAGACAACCAGAGGCGCAGGAGGGAGGGAGGAGGGAAGAAGAGGGGGGGGGGAAAGAAGGGAAGCGAAGGGGGAATCGGGCCTTCCGTGGGAACGCAACGTAGAGGTTGGTTCCCAAGCCCGAGCGCACCACCTGTAAGCGGCAGCTGCCAGACACGCGCCCACACCAAGCCATCGTCACCGTTTCACCGTCCTCCTTTATCTCGCTTCACAACTCTCTCTCTCTCTCTCTTCTATCCTCGTCATTCGATCCTCTCTCTCTCTCTCTCTCTCTTTTTTTACTCCAACTTAAATCCTCTCTTTCCTTCTCTCTTGTCCTATCTGACGCGTACGCTCTCTCTGCTTTTTCTTGGATAAATGTACGCGTAAGTGGACTTATTGATATATATATTCTACGCACGCGTAAAACCGTAATGAAAGGGCCCCCGAGAGCCCACTGCGCTCACATCGCTTTGGTTTTACTGTCTTGCACTTCGTGCGAGATATCTCATTCGGATTGAACATTTGCTGTCACTTTTACGCGTTTGTTTACTTTTTTAGAAAATTTGGTCTAATTTTGACAAAAAGCGTTAACACAATGTTCAATCCTCTCTCTCTTTCTCTTCTCTCATATGACGCGTATATACTTTTTGCTTTTTCTTGGATAAATGCGTGGATGCGCATAAATATGGACTTATGTCGACGCATGTAACCATCGCATGTAACGCATGTAACCATCGACGCATGTAAAATTTTTCGATAAATAACAAAAAATAAATTCAATTTATTCTAAAAAATTGATACGAAATTATTCCGGAGTTCACTCCTTATTTCGATCATATATAATTCACAAAAAAAACGTATTAAGGGGTTTCGATACACATAACGAAATGATAAAAATTCGTTCAAATTTGGAGAGGATATTCTTTCATATGAAAAGCGTAAACACGAATTTTTTTTAGAATTTTCGTCTACGTATTTTCCGAACAATTGAACCATGAAATACTTATACTTTCCGTGTATAAGAATGTAACTTCAACACTTGATTACTCGAAAACAATGTAGACAATTTTTTTTCTGAATTTATATAAATTTCTTTAGTGGCAAAGAACATTATTTCAAATTTTCATCGTGTTCTTAATAAATTTCAATTTCCTATATTTTTAACATGTAAAACTTCATTTATTTTCGCCAACGGTACCGAAATCCCTTAATACTCATTTTTAATTTCCATCAGATATATTCCGTTTGAAAAATATATAATATCAAATATCGAGATGAAAATCAAAATTTTATTGATAAATATGTTGCACAAAACTGATATAATAACTTTATTCATTATTAGTGCAATTTTTCGTCTCACTGCGTTCACGCTCATATTTTACCCTAAAAGGTTTTGACTACCGGCTTGGAAAAAAATAAAAGGGACTCTTCATCGGCGTACTTTCCGACCGATAGTATAAAGTAATATCAGCAATAACGATAATAGCAATAATAACAGAGATTACGATGTACGGGAAGCGATAAGGTCGCGGCGAAACGACTTCGAACGGTTCCCCTGTCAGTTCCATATTGCCACCTCGTTACGTTTATTCGCGTGTAACAGACGTCGAGATAGCGCGATTCCTTGCTACCTCCGATAAACCCGCCAAATCGCCCGCCCGGCGATCCTCCTGTTACTTTTGCCCGAGTGCACTATGCCTAATCACTTTTCAATCTCCAGCGCCATTTTTTTCATCAAAATCCAAACTCCCGTTACGGACATTAAAAAATTCATCAAATAATATACAAAAATAATCATTTTTTTTTCAATCTTCTCTTATTCCCGCGCAGTAATTTATATTTCACATCGTTCGCGAGCTTGTTTGTAACTATTTTCAAAGTTTAATTATTCATTGAATAATAAAGTATAAGTGTAGCGATAAAATAGAAATAATTACGGGGGAGATGGAGCGCAGATATATGGAAAGCGAGTCGCGCGAAGCGTGCTCGGCACAAGTCCGCCGTTCGCTCGATTATTCTCTTTCTCGCGCGTCATGAGTTGCTCGCCTCCGCGATCGCTATCCTTCCTCGCGGACTCTCTCGCCACGGCGCGCGCCGGTAAATCTAATACAAATACACAGATATATATTAGACAGGATCCCGTGGCTTGTCCAGGAGCGCGCTCGGGCACGTGTGTTTTTATGCATTTATGCGCGAAACGACTTTGTCGCTCGCGCACGATTAATCATCCCCGTGTGGTACACGAGACCGGCGGAGGAAAACCACGCACGACCAACCGCGAGAGCGTCTTTATTCATGTATATATTTTGCATTCTTTAAGATTGTCCGATACAATTTTTTTTTTTTCAAATGACCAAATAATTTATTTATAGTCCAAACGGTAAAAAATCTATCGACATTTCTTAAAAATATATATAACATTTTTTTAAATTAAAAAAAATTTATTTGATGAAAATCAAAATTTATTAAGAAAAGTTGCTACAAATGAACTGAAGTAAAACATATTTCAAGTTCGAGGTCAGCCAATGACAGTGTACTGTCATGATGGCATTTTTTTGAAAAATTATACGATGTAGCTTCTTTAATGGTATATAAAGATCGTTAGTGCAAAGTTTCCCTTAAATTAGAAAGCTCATTATTTAGATATTATTGTTCGAAATTGCAAGTTGAAACACGTACTCGGGAAGGTAAAGAAAATATCCAATTTGAATGATTAATATTTTAATGAGAGGGTTCCTAATCGTCGTGAAATATTCACACGATTTGGAAACGTTATTTGACACTATGGAAATTTTCACAAATTTTCCACCATTTTCGATTTTGAACCCATCCTTGATGTCGTATTTCGTATAAAAATATGGGGGTTTAGAACAAATATGACAATTTAACCTGACAAAGTGAGTAAATAAAATAACTAAATTATACGAATTAACAAAAATATATTCCTTCTTAACAAATTAAAAAAATATATTACCAATCATTAAAAAAAACACGATTACGCTATTAAAAATAAGATAATTAAAATAAAATTAAAAAGGTATTCTAACATTGCAAATTTTTGTATAATTTTTTAAATTATCAAATTATTTCAATAGGTAATTTTTTGTGGTTTTTAACACGTGAGTTCGCATGAGAAAATCGCTAAACTTTGATTTTAAATGTATATTTATTATTTATTAATTTTTTTTCATTTTTCTGTGAACAATATATTTTTCAAAATATAACATAATTTTTTTAATCGCTCGCAGAGATATTTTTTCCTCGATACTGAAAGTTTTTATTTTTGCGTTCGTTTATGTTACAAGCCTCGTCAAATTTTTGCATCGTCCTCGCTCGGTATAATTACATCGCATTATATCTCGAGTCGTTTACGAGCGTGGACATCGATTTCTTTGATTTTTCACACTCCCCGGATGTCGTGTAATTTTCTCGGGCGATAAATGAGAAAAAAAAGGGGGCGCGAGTATGTTGTCTCGGGGAGATAACGAGTTCCGGTCGATCTCGTCAACTCTTTATTCCTTCTCGTTATTTTCGTTTTCTTACGTTTTTTTTTGGTTCTACGAAAGAGTGTGTATTTCGTTTCTCGTGCGCGATTTCGAGTGTTCTTTTTCTTCGGCTTTGATCTTTTTCATTCCTTTTTTCCTCATCCATGAGAACATTCGAACATCTCGTGACCGGGGGAGAAAAAATTTAGGAGAGCTCGAAATTCCCTTTTTTTCGCCCCTTTTGGTACACTTTTCTTACGAAATAATCTCTCTCTGGCTTACCGGAGCGAAAATTGAAGAGCAAAAAATATCTATCTGGATCCTCTTGGAAGCAGAGCGGGATTGTAATAGATATAATATTTCGGGGAAGGAAAAGGGAGAAAAAAAAATGCGTGGCCAAATTATTGCGCTCATCCGCATCCTCATCGTTTCTCCTTTTTCTCTTCCTCCCTTGAACACTTTTCTTTCTCCCCTGCGCTCAATATATCCTCTCTCGCGAATCTTTCCTCGCCGCTCTTTTTTCACTCTCTCTCTCCCTTTATCTCCCAATATATTTTTCTTTTTTTTTCGTTTCCCGACAAGCATAACTGGACGCAACGCTCCAGCAGCAACATCGGGAGAAGCGCATCCCGCTAATTTAGCCTCTCATCCCGCTTCGCTCCGTCTTTCGCTCTCCCCGGCCCGGCCACTTTTGCTCTCCGTTCTCTCGCTCATCCTCTCTCGCGCGCTCGACGGTAGTTAAACGTCGTTCGCACCGAATAATTATACGCGGGGCATTCTCTACCGTCTTCCGCTGGCTCTCGCGCACACGAAGACTCTCTCGCGCACGCTTTTTTCCTACCGTGAGATATATATTTCGTGAGCAAACCTCCATGGGCACTTTCGTTTCGATCCAACGCAAATATTTCCTCCGTATTATAAAATACCAAAAATTCAATCATTTTCGCACATATAAAAATAAATTTTGTCATACGTACATGTATACGGAAATATTTATATTTTATCTCAAATTCACATAAAATTTAACTTTTTATGGTATATATATGTTTATTTTTGAGAAAAATTTTATTTTATATGGTTCGTATATTTATTCACACACAGATATATTTGGGAAGATTTTGGCTTAGAATCGGGATTTGAGTTTTACGAGATACTGATGCGTGTTAGATATTTTTTCTGATGTTCTTTTACACGAGAAAGGTTCGAAATTCTTGGGATCGAATTTAGGATGGAATAACTCGTACGTGTAATATTTTTTCCCATAACTCTCTCGGCTCCCTTTTTGCTCGACTCTTTTTGTTGATTCTGGCAAAGATTTCACGTGTTTTTTGTGTCCTGCACCGATGTGTACGTGTAACCCTTTGCCCGGGCACATATGCCCGTGGTCCGCGCTCTTATACACATTTTGCTTCGGCTCCTGGAAGCGTTTTACCGCAGATTTCCGAAAATTACATACTCGCGACTCATCGCGGTTCTCTCTTCGGAAATCTTCTCGGAGGCTCGTAGATTATACAGCAGCAAGATTTTTCTCACCCCTGCCCTCCAACGTTTTTACGCAACCTCTAGCAAATTTTTCAAATAATTGCGTCAATGCGAAATTTGACGAAAATGATTTTTATGTATTCGATACAACGGTAAACGTTCAAACAGTTGAACATGTCCCAAAAGTTGAACGATACTTCTTTCTCATAATACTTCGAATGTTTGAATTTTTTTTTACAAGGAAAATATAATTTATGGATTATTTTTTCCATGCAAATTGTATTTTTCGTACAGCGATCAATTATTGCTTCCATTTGCTATAAATATTGTTTAAAATTGTGTAAATTAATACAGTAATCTTCGATGTTAATTTTTTTCTTTTAAATATTTTTCAAATAAAAATAAAATTGAAGAAATTCTTGAAATTTTACCTTCATTAAAAAAAACAATTTTACACGTACCTGATAAAATGAACCGATCAGAAAATATAGCGTGCATTAACGAATTTAAAAAATACTTGTTTTGAGGAAAATTTTTTTGTTATTGATGTACAATTTTAAGCTGTGTAACTATCGAAGATAAATTTACGTTTATGTGTATAGGTAAGTGCGTAATTCTCGCACTTGTTCCAATACTTATGATATGACACATCGACACATGTCACCTTCTATTACATTGTAACATTTTTTTTTTTAAAGAGATGCCTCGTTCGACGATGAAAAAGTCCTCCGGTCTCGTTTGGCTCTCGGCGTGTTTTTGCTTCGAAATATTCGCCCGGGGTGGATATCCAAAAGCCATAATCTGCCATTACATCGGAGTGAATATTCCTCGCGCGTGCCGGAAGGCGCGTGCGTCCAGAGAACTTTTTAACAGAGCGACATCGACTAATTTTGACAAGCCATGATCCACGTCGCCCGGACGTAAACGATTCGCGATCGGGATGAAAAAAATCATCTTCGCTCGATATAGACTCACGCGAAGCGAAATAATGGAGCCGCGACACGTGCGCTGGAAGCGTTCGACACGTGACCGAGACTTTCCACACGGGCCGTCGACACGCGACCGATGAATCCGCATGACGACGTTTTCTAACGTCAGGAGAGACAAGTCATTTTCTTACTCTCCGTTTTTTATTCTTTCTATCGCTCTCGGGAAAATAGCGGCTCTTGCGAGATAAAAAAAAAGAAAAACTTATTTCTTCAAAAGAGAAAAACAATTCGAGAAACGGGAACCGATAAACGAAAGTTCCACATCCGATTATCGTTAAATTTCATTCCCGGAAGTATTATGTTCGATTACATAAGATTGTTTTGTCAGTAAACCAGGAAAAACGTCACGAGATACACATCCTGCTTTTTTATTGCGTTACAAGCTCGGATTTTTTTTATTCGCGTTTCATTGTTTGCTCTCTCTCGTATTTATTTTTTTCTTCACGGGCCCGTTTCGTTTTTGTTTGTTCTCGCGCTTAAACGTGTGCCGGCGCGAGAGAGCGACTATCGAAGGGAGCGAGAGAGAACACGCCGAACGTGAGAAGCGAAACGCGAGGGGGGAGGGAATGAAATCGTTCGGAATTCGACGCTTACGAGAGGATTACGTGTGTGTCTTTTCGACGGGAATGCTTCTCGCGCGCTTCGGTGTCACTGTTCCTCGCCAGGGAATGCGTGTATCGCGCGATACCCGTGCAATTTTTCACGTGTAACAAGATCGCGATAATGAGACCGGAGCGAGAAACGTTTCACGTCTCGTATTCGATCGCCACTTGTTTTTTATTTCCTTTTTTTCCCTTCATCCGTTAACCTCCGGTTTATTTTTGAATTATTTTTTATTTTTATTTTTCTCGCGAAAATTTCGTGTGCGGACGACCATCGAGCGCACGAAAACATTTCTTATTTCATCGGTTAAGGTCGTTGGCTACAAATGGCGAAAATAAATGACGTTTTACACGTTAAAAGTATAGAGAAAGGAAATTTGTTAAGAACATGATAAAAATTAGAGAGAATGTTCTTTGTCACTAAAGAAATTAATATAAATTCAGAAAAAAATATCGTCTACGTTATTTTCAAGTAATCGAGTGGTAGAGTTACGTTCTTATACACGGAATGTATATCTATATTGTCTAAAAATGGCGATTTCATGGTTCAATTGTTCGAAAAATACGTAGACGAAAATTCTAAAAAACTTGTATTCACGTATTTCATATGGAAGAATATTCTCTCCAAATTTGAACGAATTTTTATCATTTCGTTAAATGTAGCCAACCTCCTTAAGATGGTTCGGCAGAAACAACAGAAAAATTGAGTTACATGCAACTTGCCTATTTTTTTTGAGCAGCAGGCAGTGTGCTATTTAATACGTTTAATTGAAAAAGAACATGTTATTTGACCGTGTCAATTACGAGATATAAGCTTTCAAAAATGCCTTAAAATGCACATTTTTCATAAAGAAATTCAAGAAATTCACCGGAAGTAATGAATTTACGCAAATTTTAGTCGTCTGACCGTACAATTAAAAATTCTTATTCAGAGCTTCGTCAAATGTAGAATACACTTGCTAAAGATGAAAGTATTTTACCGTACAGTTTTTTTGCAATAACGAATTAAATATTGCTTTTTAACATTTATCTCTCTCTACGTTGCGAACATAACGTCAGCTGTGAGAGATCTTGTCTGTCAACATTTTTTACTCGCTCCATTTTACAGTCTTTCTGTACCTTACTTCAATTAAAAAATGTTACTACATGTTTATTTATTTTTATAAGAACATAATTTTTTTTTCATTTTTTTTTATGGTTATCTTTTCGTTGACAAACATATCAAACTCTGACAAGTGTCAAATATCATTCGTTTCTGCTGAAAAATGTCAACTTTGTGTAATCATGATTAAGTAAGAGCTCTATAAAAAATGTTGAATGTAATAAGTCTTATATAAATAATATGAACTTTTGTTACAATCTTCAAAAAAAATAATTTTTTTTAGCACATGTGTCCTATACTTTTTGAAGCATTAAAACATTTTTTTAAGACATATTATGATTGTGAAATCAGACTTCCGGTTTTTCTTCCAAACCGCCTTAATTTTTCGTAAATTATTTTTTCCACCAATAATATTGGGAAAATAAAGAACAATTGATTTGTGCTTTTTTTTCGTTTTTAAATTGTTTGTATATGATCGATAAAAATGATAATCGCTTGACAAATATGTTCGAGCGATGGGTTATGGGTCGAGAATCGTTCGTGACATATGTGGCTCGTGCGAGAAATTAAAAACGCAGTCTGCGACCTTTTTCCCCTCGAGCACGTGCTACAAAAATCATCAGCTGTCTCATTCCGTTTTCAGCCCCCTCAGCTCGCCCCTTATTGCACCTAGGAAATTCCCCCTATCATACACGATGCACACACCACACAAAATCCCGTTTGCCCTGATCCAGGGCGCGCTTCCTATCCTCGGGCCGGAACCGAAAACCGCGGAACGTTCGCACGCGTCGATAGCGCGCGCGCGCATTAAAGCGTCATGCGGGTCAAGTACGCGCTCGGAGCGTGGAAACTCGAATTTATATCCGAATTCGTATAGCTCGTGCCCTTTTTTTTCTTACATTCACGCAGGAGGCTCGTGAGAAAGTACGCGAGAAACGATTCGAAGATTTTTCGAGCGATTATTCATTTTCGTCGATTCATATCGATTATTCATTCACGAAGTAAAATTATTGAATCGAGGAACAAAAATTAATCTCCTATTTGTCAATAATTTAATTGAAAATTTAATCAATTTATCATTTTGCTTTTAATATTTTAATAAACTTAATAAAAATTAATCAATTTGAAATTTAATTTGAAATAAAATCTATTAAAACTTTATCCTCACAGACCGAAGTTTAGGAATTCTCAAAATAATCCCATGCAAAGTTTCTAATACATAAACATAAAAAAGAAACGTGGTCGAAGAGTTATGCGGTACAATGTTTTTCAACGTATATATCTTCACGTTATATTAATTTGAAACGACGATGGAATAAAAGTATAATGAATTTTTTGAATAAAGAGATTTAAAATGGGGTCATCAACCGATAATGGGAGCTCTCGGATGTAACCGAAGGAAGGAGAGAGTTCGAGTTGACGTTTATTTGGCTCGAGTTCAGACTGCTTCTCGGTATAATATAGGCTGCTGACTGCAATTATGCTGAGGATGCATTCCCACGGAGTCGCGTTCACCTGGCACGTTCTCTTTCTTTCTCGCGCACCATCAACGGCCGTAAGGTCATCACACACATACATACGTGTCCACACTTGCACCAAAAAGGAGAGCATATGCTCTCTCGCGTCCCTGCCTGCCCTCTCATCGCGTCTTTTTAACGTGCGCACCACACGCGGCGATTGTTCTTCCCCCTCCCCTCCCAAATGTTTCCGCGCCCTTTTTTCTTGGGGATCCTGGCGCCTCGCCCTTGCATACTCTCCCCTCTCTCTAGTATTTTTTTTTTCAATTTTTTTTTCTCCTGCATGGAGCTCATTTGCTCCCCAGGAGTATTTTTATTCCACGTGAAATCGCGGCACGTGCTCCTTCTTATCGATCTCGTGGTCGTGACGCGCGTGTTATATGAATTTTTGAATACTCGAAAGAGTATTGCATATTATATAAGAGTGGTACACAAAGTACTTTTTTTTTTCGAAGTAGCATTCGTTCGACTCGGTCGCTTTTGAAATTTTTGTCTATTGCGTCAGGAATTTTTTGATTTTTTTTTCTCTTTCGTCGTATTTCACCTGATCGCAGCCCGTCGTTTTTTTTTCTGTCGACGTGACGTTCGACGTTTCGCCTCGCGAGCTCGAATTAATTGCGAAGCCGAGCGCGTGTACGCGCTCTCGCGGAAAATCTTGTATAATCAGCGATATACTTGGACTCGCTGCGCCGATAATACACATGAAATTACCGCAGTAGACACGCGCTTCGGGAAGAAAAAAATTGGTGAGAAGATATATGACAGAGTCTCGATTTAATTAATTCGTTAATTATTCGTTGATCTCTATATATTGGAGAATCACGAGGATTGTCTTCGTCACGTGTGCCTTTTTTTCGCTCGTTAACGCGTTACGATATTTTTTTTTTATTTTGCACCTCGTATCTCGTCCTTCGACCATTAACTAACTCAAGTTACAACTTTTTTCTAACCGTCATTCACTCAATATCATATTCTCAATGCGTATCGTCAAAGAAAATTTATTTCAGCAAAAAGTAGAGCGAAAAAGATTTTTAAATTGAATAACGACGTAAAGCATAATTAAAATAATAAATTTTCATCGCATATTCGCTCGCTTTTTCGCAAAAAAGTGAGCAAAAAACTTTCACATGGCAATGGAAATGTAAAGAATAATTGAAAATAATTAGAATGTTATACATTTTGATCGAACATAATTTATTTTTGCAAGAGATTGACGGAAAAGAATTTTTAAATGAATGGAAATGAGAGGATAAAATATAGCACAACTTGAAGCACGTTTTCATCACATACGTTGTCAAATAAAATCAAATTCTTCCATAAAAAATGCTGGCATAAGAAATTTCAAAAATGAATGCTAATTCGTGAAAAATATAAATGAGATCAAAATTAAAATTTTTCATTATTATCGCATGTCACATAAAATTTATTTTTGCAAAATGATAAATGAAATGATAAATGGAATAACTGCACGGAACATAGACTGGTAAACGATACGCGGTAATTAGCGATAAAAGTACATCAATGTACATAAATATAAATGTACAATAAATGTTCTTGGACGACACGGATTCCAATTGAGTAGTGCTCATCTCGGTGAAACGTGTCTCGTGCGAGATTGACACAGCACTAACGCGAACGGAAAAAAGGTACGTTCGCAATAGTCTTCGTACTCGGAAAATACAAGAGCACGTGACTCGAGATTCTTGCTCGGAGGACTCGAATGAAGCGAAAATCCACGTCGAGCACGTGCCCGAGACGAAGGCCGTTCCTTCGTAATGTATACAACCATCAAGATTTTTTTCCTCTCGCCGTTCAGCCAAGTGTCTACGATTTTTGAATTTTCAAGCTTGTTGAATGGTCACTCGTAGACTTTGTCTAAAATTTGCATTAAATTTCTTTTGCAATAAATTTAAAAAGGTGTTCAGGAAGTACAGGGATATTTTTCACTTGCAAATGGACTTGTATCGTTTTGTACGTGAGAAAAATGAGGAAATATACTCTCTGACTTGACTGATGTCAGGAAAAAATCATCAAAGGCTTTGACCTCTTTGCCTTTGATGCTTGGATGGTTTCAGTATCATTAAATTCGTCAGAGTCATATACTAACCATTGTAAAATAATAAAATTTTACTTTTATTCATGTTGAGTAAACAGGAATTATTTACAATCGTGACTTTACTGAAAAATAATAACGATGATGACTTATGAGTTTATAATGTCTTTTGCTTCAATATCGTTGTAAATTTATACTAGGAAAAACGAATTTTATTCAGTTGTTCAAATTTTACATCGATACGCAAATGGTAAAAAAAAATTGGAAACTACAATTTTGTTGTTTGGCCATCATTTTTTGTAGAAAATATCATACGTTTTTTCAGTTTTTCGTCTTTTTCATTCGCATTTTATTTACTTTACAGTAATTCGCATTTTTGCAAGAAATATTTTCCAACAAATTTCCAGGAAAGAAAATTTTTATTAGATCTTAGTAAGGACTTCTCATATATTGTGTGTATATTAAAAAAAAAAATTTTTAAATTTGAAATGTATTCTTATTACCATACATGAAAGTTGGTACAATAAATTGGTGCTCTTCGACAAGAATTATCTGTATGTAGTTTAGAAAATGTTTACAATCATTTTTGCGAACTGTTAAAAATTTTTCTTCAAAATGTCACAAAATATTTTCATTGGAGTAATTTTATGATATGCAAGGCGCCAGATCAATGTCGAGGTGGTATATAAGCATTAAAATAAGCTTGTGGGCTTGCGACGATAATTTTCTCGTTACGTTGAATAGCGTCATCGAGGCAATCCGGATTTCGATCCCGCCAAGACGGGAGCGAGAATTCCCCGCAATCCGTTATTACAGAGTTTTCGGCTTTCGTAATTTGCCGCAAATTATGTTTGACGATCGTTCAACAGAGGTTTCATCCTGCGCAAACTCTCGTATACGCGTCGTCATTATCAAAGTCGGAATCTCTTCAGCGACTCAAACTCTTGACGCGGGTTCTCGCTCATCGTTTCGCACCGCGACGTCTCGTCTGTTCGACGTTCTTCTAACGACGTAGACTCGGATTATATGATTCGGTGTCGCCACTTTCGATATTCCTGATGAACAAAAAAATCATCATTTTTCAAACGATGTAAGGTAAACGTCGCCCAATACATGGACATAATCCCATACTTGAAAAATTTTTGCTATATTATTTTTAACATTTCAATTATTTATTTCCCAATAAAATCGTATGGATTATTTTTTATATGCAAAGAGGATTATTTTTCATAACTTTAATTTATTGGAACAAACTTGCTGAATCCTAGAAATAGAGTCAATGTTCTGTCCAACTATTGGAACATCCTACAAGTATTTATTTACCAGAAATATTGTTTAAAATTAATACATAAAATGATCGAGTTTTGGATCATTTAAATATCAGACAATAGTTTAGAGGTGAATTCGAAGTAGTTTTTTTGTTTATATATTTTTTGAATAAAGATAAAGTATGAAAATTCTTAACTTTCCAACTATTGGGACGTTTACCTTACACGTTTTGCAAATCGTTTCTGATCGATCCCACGATCTAAAAAAATTGAAAGGCGCCGAGTTTAATATTTCATTCGAATAAGTGCCTAGTTTCATTCTTCAAGACAGCAGGGTTTAGCTAATATTGAGAACAAATAATTGATTTTTCAAACGGAAGGACTAGCACAGAATGTTTTATCTCATGAGATTAAAATAAATAAAAAATCTATCCTACTTTTAAAAATATAGGTCAGAATATTCGAGCGGTTTCTCAGAAATTCTGAGATTTTTTCTTTCATTTTTTGTTTTGAGGAACGGAAATGGTTTATTCTCTGTTTCTCATTTCGCACACGCTCTCTCGCGAGTCCAGCATCAGAGTTCGCATCGTGATTAGGGCGACGGAAAGGAAGTTGGCTGAGACGCAAACGAGAGTGAGAGAGGATCTCTGTCTTATTTAACTTCGGTCCACTTATTCGTTTTTTTGCTCTCCGCGTTTATTTTTTTTTCATCTCGTTTCTGCTCTCGATGAGAATTTCTCTTCCTGCTCTTTTCGTTTGATTTTCGTACCCACGCTCTCGCGAGGCGCGTTTCGAGCGTCCTTGTCCCTCTCGCCAAATATTCTCGCGCTAAGATCGAGAACATTTTTTTCCCTCTCGCGTTCATGAACGCGAAATTCACGAACGTCTTAGATTTCGTCCCGAGACCAAAGGGATATGAGTGTAAGAAAGGACCCGAGAGAGAAGAATAAAAGGACTCGAGGAGGAGCGAGAAAGGAGCACCGACGAGGGAGAAGGAGATGAGAGCCGAAGGCCCGAGAGCGCGAGAGATCCGAGACGATTGTTTGTTGTGCGATCGGGGGAGGGAGGGGAGGAGGCGCCTTGGAAGGCCCCGAGGTTTCGCACGTGCTCGATTTTCCCACGAGTCCCAAGCCGCAGCCGGCCTGTACGATCTTCTTTCTCGTCCCTGCTCTCTCTCTCTCTCTCTTTTTTCCTTTTTTTTCGAGACTCTTATTCGTCGCTTTTTTTTCCTCTCTCACTTTTTTTCGTACTTTTTCTTCTTCTTACTCTCTCGCTCGATGTCTCTTGCTTCAAACACACGAGCGAAACGCGACTCAGGGCGCCCCATGCCACGGGCCCATTGTGTCGAGCACGAGCACACCAGACCCAGAGACACTTTTTCTCATCCCCGAGAACTCGTGTACAAAGCTTCCTCGCCTCTTCTCCTTTTTCATCCGCTGCTGTTGCCTTCTCCCCTTCCTTCCCGACGTGCCCGAAACGAATTAAATTCCGTTACTACCGGGCACCGTAACCGGCCGAGGAAAAGGAAGTCCCGACGAATTGCTCCAGCCGGATTGTTACAAATTACCTGAATTGCTCGATCGAGCGCCGGATATATATACGCGCAGATACATCGATGATAAATTTACATGAACGCTTTTTAGATAATTTATTCGTCGTCTTACATTATTTAATTCTCGTTATCTTTTTTTATCGTGGCGAGTATCGAATTACAAATTTATTCAACGTTCTCAATAGTACTCGATCATTACAGGTGAATCGCAACTCTAATTACTTTTTAAATGGTGCAGGGAAAACTCACTTCATTTAGGAATCTTTAATGACTTGGCTCGTAATTCCTTTCATTTCCGAATCTAATAAATATTATCGGCTTAATTACGGGATTTTCGAGGAGAAAAGCACCGGGAATTCCGATGAAAGATTCTGATGAACAATCAGAGGGATTTCGATATCTCTCATCGTGAGAATTATTGAGGCTCGTTCGAGGAAACCTCCAACGACCGGTGATTTTTTATTGACGAAATTCTTAAACTACGCGTTCCTAAAAGTTTATATTCATGGCCTGGCAAAGAGACCACCAACGTATCAAAAATTTTTCGTTCTCCAGGAAAAAAATTGTCATTATACTAGAGCTTCTGACGCGTGGAGGAAATTATTGGAAAAATGCATGTTAATGATTCCTCGAGCATGTTGAATACCTTAAGTGCGTCATTATTGACAATGCGCCGAAATAATCAGAACAACGCCTGCGGCGAGTGCAAATAACTGCTGTGTTTCTCATTTAAATAGTTATAAATGGAGGGTTTTCCCAACCTTGGAATTGCGAAGTTTACGTTGGAAATTATGCGTGACGACGAAGCGTGCAGGCGGTCCGAGTGGCCGGATTTTTCGTGATTTTCCTCCGGTTTTCCTCCATCTTTCACCGATTAACCGCTAAACACATATTTTGGCAGACCCGATTCGACGATTATTTGGGCCACTGTGTACCGTAATAACATTCGAGCGTTGCTTTTCCGGGCCGTTGTGGGGGGTAAAGATTAGAGAGAGAGAGGGGTGTTTCATTGTCGGATCATCCGGGCTCGGGCCGCGTGCTGATTATCGAGACCTTTTGTTCCGTTATTCCTCATTGTCGACGTCTGACCTCGCAAAACCTTTCGCGCGAACGACAACAGACACAATAGGTGTGTATTCACGATGACACGTGACGAACTCTGCCTCCGAGCTCGTCGAAAAATAAAACACACAAAACAGAGATGGAGGAAAAAGGTCGAAATATTTCTGGAATCTCGCCTTCGGACCTGACTCTCGCTGCCGCGCAAAAATCTCAATCGTAGAAATGCTGCTTCGAAGTTATAGATACATGTTTATGCCTTTATATTAATATTCGAGCATTTAAAAATTATGCAATCCTATCCAATTTAAAAAAATACATATATATTTCTCGAATAAATGACCATTTCACCGTGGATCCGTGAAAAAAAATCTCTAAACCCGCGAGTATCGTGTTTCGGCTTTTTTTTTTAGATTATATAAAACTTGTCGAAAGAGACGCAAAATTTATGGAGAATGAGGATACGTTGTGTGCTGCCCGTTTAACAAAAAATGTCGCCCGTCATAAATTTCGAAAGTTTTACCGATACCCACAGCAACTCCCCGAAAATTGCCAACAAATTTCAAGAAATGAAGAAAGAATTATTTTTAGATTGAGGGAGAAGGTATGAGAATAATTAAAATTCAACTAAGAAAGGATAATTAAAATTCAAGTAACAAGCCGCGCATGTTTGGCATTTGTGTCATTTTTCCCGACAATTGAACTTGAAAAGTACTTTCGTGGCGATACGGTTGATTAATTAGAGAAAGTAAAATAAAGACAAAATAAATATAGATTCCTATATTTTACCCAATGCGACAATCGTTAAAAAATTGTCGCATGTTTGCTCAACTGCGCTTCGATTGAAAAGTAAAAACGCTTGTATATCTTATCCAGATCCGAGATCTAATTCCAATAGAGCGAATCCAAAGATTTCTCGACGCGTGAATTTACGATCTCGTGGAAAAAACTTAACGAGCTTGCACGCGCGTGATGACGAAATAATGACTCAAGAATCAACATATTTTGTGAAAAAATCGACCTTGTCATGTCGCGATTACGCATATACTTTTCTTTCCTTCGATCCTCCCTCTCGTGTGTGTTCTATTTCTTAGCGATTATTCAAGAGAGCAAATTGAACCGTTTCTCTCTCGTTTGTTATTTAAACAAGCATTGACTTTTATTGTCCCGTTATTGATATTTCTTGCTCGCTATAGCGCTTAACGCGTTCTCTCATCTCAATCTAATTTTTGCTAAGAAAGCTTAGGCTCGTAACTTTTCTCTGAGAGCGATTGCCTCTCGCGGGAATGTCTCCGCCATTGCCAATTAAACGTGTTCGCCGTGCGACGACACACGTCGTTTCTCAAAAATTTTCGGAATTCACACCAAAACGGTCATTTTCGTGATTTTTTTCTTCAAATTACTATTTAAATCGTCGACTATCAATTATTTCCATGTACCTGGCGAAAGTAACAGACGTGTCATTTACGGGGAATCGAAAAAAAAAAGAAAGAGAGAGAGAGAGAGAGAGAGAGAGAGAGAGAGAGAGAGAGAGAGAGAGAGAGAGAGAGCAGTTAGACACAAAAATGAAGGAATTCTCATTGCCCGACGAAAAAAAGTCAATATTGAAGTCGCAGGACCGCTTATAAATATGAATAAACCTCGGAGGTCCTTTCGGACCGTCCGTGATGAACGGATTCGTATGGGTAAACATTCACTCGGAAATAAAAAATATAGCTATATACGAAAAGTATACGTGTATCCTGCTATGTATATACATATATATAAAAGTATACACATGATAAAAGGACATATATGGATAGACGTCGATACACGTGAATGGCTCACGGGTCTGTTAGCACTCGGAGCCTGATGCCGCGAGTGAGCGTCTCGATGCCGGCTTCCCCCGCCAACCTTTTTTCTCCCCCTCCCCGGGGAGCGGGAACTCTAACTACCACCTGCCTCATTTTCCCACGAGCCTCGCGCGAACCACTCGAATACCGATGAGATAGACGAGGACGCCGAGTCGAGCGGAGGAGCTCTCGCAAAGCTTGGATCATCCTGCACGTGCATGTATACAAAAATCGTCCATACCGGGTGTCCGAAAACTCCGTTACGACGATTGAGCGATAGACTCGCCGGACGATTCCCGAGCGAAGACTCTTTGGACGTTTTTCGATCTGGATAAAACTCGCGGAGTTGCGCAAAACGAAAGCTCGGCCAATGGAACGATTCGCTTGATCGTTTTTTTTTCTTTCGATAAATCGACAACGGCGCGTCGGATCGAGAAATGCCTCGGGACTTTTCGGCTTGAAATCTTATCGGGATTTTCAGCTTTTTGATTTTTGGCGGCGCTTTTGAGACGTCCTGTATATAAACAGGACTGGAATACAGATATAACTATTAGGAGGCTCGTATTTGATGACTCGTGTGTGTCTCTTGGTCGCGCTCGGGGCAGAGTCGAGGACCCCGAACTGTTTGCTCCCCTCTCATATATATATATAGAAGAATATATATATATATATATATATTCTTTGGGTATAAAATACACTTTATGTACGCGCGATCGTCTCGATTTTCGTTCGCGTATACGGATGAGTCGCATGTAAATGATCATATATTCTCAAAAGAGCGTCGTATCTTTTTCTTTCTCGCTTTATTGTTATTAACGTGTGTCACAATGCGGGCGTGCCGCCGACTCCCAGCGCACTTTAAAAAGCGTTAATTGGCCTCTCGCTCACATATTATTCGCGACGGCCGATCGACGCGAACAAAAAGTGCACCGCTTTCGTAATCTCCGGAGAGGTGAACGACAACTTCACGCAAATTCACGACGATTAAGATCTCTCCGTTTTTTTTTACTTTGTCATTCGATTATTCCTCTCATAAATGCCCGATGCACTCTTGTTTCACGTTTGTGCATTTCCGTGATTCCTAAACAGTTTAATGGTAGTCGTATCGCTGCAGGCTAGTCAAACGTCATTTGCAACTAATTAACACAATTAACGAAAAAGTAGAGATCATTATAAAAAAATAGCAAGGAATAAGGAAATTTATGAATTGTCAACAATATTGAAATTTTTATTTACTAGTAATTGCGACATCAAAAAGTAATAATGAACGGTTCGAGTAGTACTCGAGGTTACTATATAACCTCAACATTTCAAAACTTCACGTAATCCAAAAAGTATATATTGATTTCCAAGAAAAAAAAGATAATTTGCAAAAATTTTTTTTGAGACTACCAAGATAGGAAAAGATGTGCACACTCATCGAACAAAATTGATAAAGAAAACTTGAAGATGCACAGAAAATATGAGTGTAAATTGTGGGCACGTTTGAATTCGTGAAATACCAAGATATTCGTAAAATATTCGAGCAAATACTCATGTTTAACAACAAGTTTCTTAAAAAATAGGTCGATAACCCCACTTTTCTTCTAAATGAAAAAATTCGCAGGAATATAGTTTATTTAAGTTCGGTTTTATCGCAAAAATGTTACAATTCACTAAAAATAGATTCGATGTTGAAAGAATTTTCGTATCATCGTTATGCCTTGATCACGAAATTAATTTCTCGCTAATTAAGTCGATAACCTACCTTGAAGTTTTACAGGAAGATTATCATTTATAAGTACTAAAGCCTATAATTTTTTAAAATAAATCTGGCGAATTGTTTAACACGATACGACAAACATATCCTCGAATGTAAAGTTAATCGTCTCTATAATTAAACATGTCCCAAAAATTTTTTCCTTTCTATAATAAATGTATGGATTATCTTTTTCCATACAAATATGCATATTTTTCTAATTAAACTATATTGGGAATTCTGCGTCTTAAAGCGCTTTAATTCTTATTAACTATGAAATATTGCTTGAAATTGAAACATATACAGTGGGTTTTGGAATGCTGAAACGTCAGACGATAATTTGAATGTAAATTTAAAGACTTTTCTTTAATGTAGTAATATACATATATAATCATCGCATATATAAGGTTTTTTTCTATTTTTTTCGATTGTACTCTACATGATTTCTAAAATTTATTTTTTCTTATTAATAAACATTTTTACAAATTGATTCAAGAATAGCACACTTGAATTTCAAAGTCATTTGAAGTAAAATCTGTGCTTGCTTAAACGTATAGATTTACTATTTGTTTATTTTTTATTTTGGTTATGAAACGTGTCAATTTTCGCGATTAGGAGAAATTTGAATTTATCCGAAACGTCTATATTAGAAAATTTTTTATGATTTTGATATTTGATTTTGATCCAGTGATTGGTGTAATGCATTTTTTTAATTTTCGATTATCTTTTTCAGAGTTTTTGAAGAAAAAGGAACAAAGAAGTGGAGGAATATAGTGGCCGAGGATCGTGAATCGATGATTTGCGGCTATTGAGAGAACGTCAGGTAAAAAGGGAGAAAAACACGTGCTGAATTGTGAGAAGTGGGTGAGTCACACACTGACGTATTATGTACAAGATTACGGGAACATATTATGTACTCTCGGCGATATATTGAAAGGCGAATCGTTTCTGCGATTCTCCGAACGAGATTACTTTTACATTTATTACCAAGCTCGTAACAATTTCTCTCATTTTTCCCCAAGTTTTCTCGCATTACGCTTCTTTACTCCCATTCGATGGAGTATTTATATTTTTACCAATTTTTATTTATATTTTATTTTTATTATTTTTCATTATCGAATCCGCCGGAGCGTGAATATCTCGCGAATCGCCACCCCCCTTTCTTGCCGACGTTATTTATTCCCCTGCGAGCTCGCGAATGTGTAAATGATTATTATTACTTTTTCGAACTCGAGGGATGTCTACCCTCGAGATCGGAAGTATAATAACAATATCTCCGACGATGTTTATTGGAGCAATAATAATTCGATTCGCGAAGCCTTTACAGGAAATCGTAGATAATATTTCACAACGCGAATATATGCACCGGGTAGCCATTTGCAAAATTAAAAGTTTTCATTTTGAAAAATTGATTTCATTTATATTATTTTTCAATAACTTATATTTTTTTTAAATTTATTTTCACATATTTTTTCCAAAGCTAAAAAATTAGCCATAAATATTTAAATTCTCCATTAATTTCTCATAAATTCTCCATTAATATCCAATTATTTATTTTCAAAATCGTCACTGCGAATGACCATTAAAATGGTAATACAATTTTTGTTACGACGCTTAAAAGATTGTTCTTCGAGCTAAAAATGAACGTGAAAATTTATTGAATTGGTGTGAGTTTAATTTAGAGACACCCCATACGTGGAGATTCAGCACTCGACGATTCGTGCAGGGTTGGAAATGCGAGAAGAATCATTCTGTTCGTTATGCTCGGATATTGCAATTATATTTTCCGTTTGGCTTGTAAATGCGGGTGATAAGATCTTAAGGATTTAACATCAGGACTCTTTCTTTCTCATTCAATAACATAAATCCTTGGGCGCGTACGTACGCCGTGCATTTCCACCTCGCATCGTTTGCTTCCATATTCGCGGCTCGATTTAATAACACGAATAAAATGAGACACGTTCGAAAAGTATATTAGTCATCCCGAAAAAAGGAAGAAAAACCTTGCGTTTTATACACACGGTATATGTTCGTATTATTTTTACTCCCGTACTGAATTTGCATAACGCAGTACATACGATACTTTTAATTTGCATAATCGAAAAATAATCCTGCAAATAGACGAGAATATTTTTTAATTGTTTTCCATTACAAATTATTACAAAAATTTGATGAATACAATAAGAGAAAATTATATATAAATGTCTGGAAAAAAAAAGAAAAAAATATTTTTCGTCGCGTGGGCCTATTATTTTTCATTGACAATGGTGGAGGAGATCGTAAGAGGAATTTACAGAGAAATATAAGGATCGAAGCGTGTGAGGGCTTTCGACAAAAGAGTCTTTCATTGCTTAATTAGAACACACTTCCGGGTATAAAAGATTTTTTGTCGTCTCTGGCTCTTCGAATTGGAGGCTTGTCGGACGTGTCGAGCGATATTTCTCTTCGACACCGCGAGAGCTTTTCATTATTAAACTCGGTGCTCTAATAGAAGACGAGATGAAAAAAGATCGTGCCCTCGCGGAAGCGATTTACACTTTGACAGCCGGAGCAATTACCCGGCGTCTCTTCCCGTTCCCAACCGCAGCACACGTCAGTTTTTCGTCTTGATTTACGACCAAGATTTCCTAGACCCTTCCTCGAGCTCGACAAATCTTCGAGACCCTTCCTCCCTCTATATTAATTCCAATTAATTCATTTCCCGTTTTATTTCCATCACATTATATTCCCGAAAATTCGCCCTCATAAAAATCTCGATGTCGACAACGGTACGTCCGATTCTTATTTGATTTATTCTCACTCTATGGATTTCGTGTCTCTCTCTTTCTCTCTCTCTCTTTTCCATTCGTAAATGCGCGAGGAAGGAAAATATTGACAAAGCAAAATCCATAAGTTCGGTCAAGGATTTGCACAATACATTAAGCTTCGTATATACTCCTCGACAGATTTTTCTCATTAGTCGCGACGGTCATAAAGGGGAATCCCGAAAGTGTGGCGACACGTTTTCACCCCTATAAAATGTAACGAGACACTCCATACGGGTATCCGTAAGTTTTTTTATTTTTTTGCCCTATTGAACCGCGAATAAATTTTAAGAATCAACCCCTATATACACTTTTGTAGAATATACTCGAAATTCTCTCTAGTACCAGTTTTTTCACTATATACACCAAAACATATAAAAATTCTCGATCCATTAAAGTTTTTCTCGAACTGCTGATCAAAATAAAATACGGAGTAGGCGTTTTGTAAAAAAAAAATTTGAAACGAGGAAAAAACTCTTAAATAATAAGCCGTGGCAATTCGTCGTCCACACGGCCAAAAAAAGCAACAAATCGTGTCGAATTTCTCGCTCGAATAAATTTTCGTCCACTCTCGGCGAATGGAGGGAAAGGTGAAAAGCGAGGAAAACGTCACGTGTGCGAACGATCGAGTTTCCTCAGGAATTTGTATTCAGGTGAAGTGTGCAAACGGAAAGGGGATTCTATAGGGGTAGTTTGTAAGGGTGAGGCCGGGGAATTTTCGAGATCCGCCATTGTTTGCACACCCGCAAACGCTTTCATTTTCACGTGGACAAAAAAAACAGGTGGTGGGTCGAAAATCCGAGCGAATTTCTCCACTTGACGATTCGAGAATTTCAAAATACGACCAATATTATTATTACTATTATTATTATTATTATTATTATTATGATTATAGCTCATTCCCATTAACCCCTTGAACTGGATGCAGTGTTTGAGCATTCGCTTGCGATGTATATCTATATTAAAAAAGACATGAGGCCTCTAATCGATTCATCGGAATAGAGCGTGTATTATGCGGAACGCATTGACTTTTGGCTAATCTCTATTCATTAGAAAAAAATTTGACGTGCGTCAAAATTTTTCATGGGTCCACGAGACCCAGTGTGACTCACCAAATTTTTTGAAATTTTTTTTCGATTTTAAGAGCCTATTCGATCGGAAATTTCCCGTAGATAACGAAAATGTTAATTATT
>JAPYYW010001298.1:0-31107 GCA_030522545.1 Cremastinae sp. A BG-2022a | reverse complement strand
GTGAAATTTTTACACAACCTTTTAGAGATGATACTTATTATTGTGTAAAATTTTCAAAATATTTCCATCATTTTCATTTTTGAAGACAACATCCTTAAGATGGAAAATCCGCGGAGATTTCAGGAGCACTCTCACCTCGGCTGCGTATTCGCGGGAGGAACGGAGTGGGAGAAATCTGCCGTTCTCCCGCCCCGTGTTCCTCCCGGTCGGTCTCGCGCTCCGGGCGCTCGGCCTCGCTCGTGACTTACCTCATGCTCTCTATCCGTTGCTCTCCCTGAGAACGTGAGCGAGGGCCTCGGCGAGCCAGCCAGCCAGTTCCCCACTCCGCGATCGCGCGCGGCTTCCTCGTACCTTTCCTTCTTTATCCTCTACAACACGGCGCACATATTCCAAGAGAAACAACACAACGAACGCGCCTCTGTTGTGCTCCAATGTACTATTTTCACGTGCACAGAGACATCTCGCGCACGGACGTTTCTTCACGCGCGCACGAGCATTATTTTACGTACGCACACGCGGGCGCTTCTCGTTCCGTCGCGCCTGCATACATACATTATTCGTACGCGTAAATAAAAAAAAATATATATGTATTTATATATATATATTTATATATATGTATGCGACGGAACGCAGCGACGAAGGGAGAAAAAAAGAGCACTCACGCACGCGCGCAATTCCCGATCGCGCGCCTGCGCGCCGAGCCAGACCGTACACTAGCGACGCAGCGCGGAGACACGGACGTACGCACACGCTCGCGCGGAAACTCGGCTGGGACACACGCGTAAACCGGGCGACGATCGGCGTACTCGCACACTTTTTTCCTCTCGTGTTTCCTTCTTCCTCTCTCTCATTCTCCTTCGACGTATCTCCTCGCGAGGCTCCTTTTCTCACGATCAAACTTCTCTCCCTCTCTCGTATATGCTTCTCGGTAAAACTTTTGCCCCGATAAAAAATAAATTCTCGCAAAATCTCTTGTTTTTTTTTTCTTTTTTTTTTCGTTTTAACGCTGCATCTCTTGACCACTGACGGAGAAAGAGAGAAATCGAGAAAGAGAATCGGTCGTGTCACCGTTTTTCGCGGCGCGGCACTTTTTCGCGAATACGCGTGTGCGCGCTCCCTGTTTGCAACAAGCTCACTCTCGTCTCGGCGAGAGATTGTTGACGCGTGTTTTCGCGGCTGGATCTACGGTAAACGGTCGTATTGACAAATGTACGAGGAGCGCGACGAGAGAGCATCACCGAGCGTGTGCCTGCGGAATAATATTCGTCCCATCGTTGAAAATATGTTTGTAAATTCGTATAAAACGAGGTAGAAAAGGGTTGTAAACGTAGCAGGTGAGAAAAGTGGGGGAGGGGGGGAGGGGAGCGAGACGCACACGCTCGCGAGGAAAGCACGAAACCACCGGAAACACCGAGACTTCGAGTCACCGTGTGGAGAACGGCTGGCGAACGTATTTTTCTCTCTCTCTCTCTCTCTTGTTGTTAATCCTCGCTATTTCTTCTCACGATTATCCGTTCTTGTTTATTTACGTTTTATCCGCGATTCGATTGCTCTGGCGTCGCGGACGCGAGACGAACGGTATTCCACTGTTCATGAGTTTTGGAGCAAAGTGTGGAGAAGCTACAAGTCGCGGCGAGTGACGAGACGAGCGCACGCAAGCGTGAACCCTCTCTCTTCGTGTCTCTCGGTGTACTGTCGTAGCGGAGTCTCGCGACTCTCCTGCACCGCCGCGAGAGACTCTCTCTCTCCGATCGTAACCCATGCCGCGACGACGACTCGCTCGCACTGTGGCTAAATCCGAACGCCAGAGCTCCGTTACAGTGCACGGCCGCCAGAGGCCGACTGACCGAAGGTGGTCCGTTTCGTCGATTAATCTCCTATCTATACCTGTATATATGTATACGCGCAATCGGAGCTACTTTTTCTCCTCTTCGCCACGCAATTATAAAAAATTGAATAAAATTTTGCACGATCTTTGTTTCTTTGTAACGAATGCTTAACGAAGAAGTCAAAGCTCGTTCTTTTTAATGATGTATGCCACATTTATGAGATAGTCAAACTTTTCGCGAATCAAAAATTTAAACTGCTGAATCTCGCTGAATCGATTGAAAAAATAATAAAGTATGGTTTCCGATCGTTTAAAAAAGATATTGAAGATTTACAGATGTGTACGCATTTATATTGTTTATCATAATTTTTCTTCTTCCCCAATATACCCCATCGTTTGAAACAGAAAAATAACCTTATCGTTCGTTTAAAGCAAATAATTAGCATCAAAGATTACGTCAAGCCTTGTGTTACTTTAACCGGAAGTTGATCAAATTGCAAGAAAAAGCGAAAAATTGGTGATTTCTGTATTCAGTAGATTAAAAGAAAATGTATTTTCTACAACTAGATATATTATCCTCGATCTTTCTACGAAAAAATATTCTTGATTGAATTTTCTCTTGTCCAGGGCGTTTCAAATCGCGTAGTTGTGATTATAGCTGGCTGCACGAAATGTCTCTGACTGCATTCCACTTATCGTCCAAAACATCCACAAAGACCCAAAACCAATGTAATAAGGATAGAACAAAGGCTTTGTGGGCGATAAGTGGAATTCGCCTTCTATGTCGAGCAGTCAAATCAGGTCTTAATTTTATTTTACACTGTAGAAATTAATCAATATCTACACTATTCTTATTCCTTAAATCAATATTCGGATAAAAAAAATTATTGCCATTATTTGCGCATAAAAGACTAATTGAAAAAACGAATAGATGTAAATGCGGATTTGACGTGACATATAAATCCTTAAATAATTGAAAATAATTATCAATCGATAAATTACGTATAATTTTACTACATGAGTGATTATCTTTCAAAGTTGCGATCAATATTCATCAAGAGTTATAAAAAATCTTTGAGAGTAGTCGAAAATAATTTAAAAAACGTTGTAAAACGGTTTTCAACAGAAATTCAAAGATTCGAAATAAACGCAGCAACTTCATAGCGGTCGTTGGAGGCCTCTGCACGCGGCTACCGAAACTAAACTCGCGACATGGCGAAAATAGCATGCATCGGGGGAAGGCATCTGTTGACGTCGCGTAGTTTGCGGCTAATCGAAAAAAAGATTCGCGGTGGGCTCCCCCCTACCTGAAAAATTGTTAAATAGCGTCTTTTTTCAGTCGTGGACATATTATTGCGAATGTTACGTGTCTAGATGAGAATAAATATCATCGAAAGCTCAATAATTCGGGAATTCGATAAGGAACGCAACAGATTTCGAAAAACAACGTCGACGAAGTAAGTCCGACATGATTTCCCGGCATCGGAAATTCCCCCTCGGGGGAACGCGCTTCTCGGATAACCAAAATTTACCGGGGACGTTGATAACGAGTTCAGTTCTTGCGTCGGAATTGCGATTGTCGAAAATAATGCGTATATCGGTGAAAAACGTACATATCGAGCGTAAATTCATTAACGAAGAATCACTTTGTCCTCGTCGATCGATTTTTAGATTCGCCTCGCGGAAAAAAAACTCACGTTTCTTTCAGTAAACACAGCCCAATTCGCTTGCCTGTGAAGCACTGGACGGCCTTGAATGTGGCAAAAAATATTTACGAAATCAACGTGTAATGCGAGTTAACCCAATTTTTTACGTCCTTCAATTGTACAATGCTGAAAAGTTTGAAAATTTTTCAACAACGTTCGACGTTCATTTTTTTTTTTGCGATAAAATTTTTACAACGAATTAAATTGAGAGACGAATCGAAATAGGGTTTAGAAATAATCGTATCAAGATAATTCTGTTAGAAAAAAAAAGTAAAAATTGAGTAAACATGTAATTTGTGCAGATGAGGCGCAAGAGCGAGAGAAACAAGGGAAAGGCTTCGCCGGAGAAGAAAGTGGAGAAACCTACGAGAAAATCAACTCGGCGAAGAGGCAAGAAGTCGCCGTCGACGTCGCCGGATCGTGCAGTCGGAAATGAGACTAGTACGGGCGGTCAAGACAACGACAACGAAGCGACGATGCCGACTCGTAACACTGGGCGTGAATCGGAGAAGGCGAACGAGGCGAACAATGCAGCGACGAAGGAGTCTGCTGCGACGAAGGAGGATTTTTGCGAAGAAAGCGCAGACGGAGGATCAGTTTGGAAAGTGGCGAGAGCGGACGCCTCACCGGGAGAGATACAAAAATTGAAGCTGTGCAGACAGCGAAATTTGTCAGAAACATCGGAAGCTTCGTCCAGCAGGAAGAGAAGTAACAAATGGCATGACGGCGGCGAGAGTATAACGGAGGAGATCGATTCGGCCGATGAGCGTTCGGCGGTAACGTCGTCGAGGACGATGACCGACGAAGCTCCGACGACTGAAAAGAACGCCTCCGTTTTACAAGGTCGGGACTCCAGCGAAGAGGTAAGTGATAGCAAGGAGTTCCCGCCCGAAATCGCAACAGCCGAATTGTCTGACGTAAAACCAAACATAGATCACGTGGATCAAGGTGAGACGAGCGAGACGGCTAGTGTTGTTGACGCGAATGCGCAACGTGATAAACCGAGAGCCGAGGCCGAGAGCGAGCTCACCTCGAGCGTCGACGAGACTCGCCCCAAGCCCGAAAAGCCTGAGGAACAAACAATCAAAGAGGAGCACAAGATCGACGAGCCAACGAGCCACCAGGATCATGAGGAAGAACGGATAAAAGTCGAGCCGGAGGACCCTGCGATCAAGGTTGAAATCGAGCAGAACGATAAAACCGAGCGTCCCGACGAACACGAGAAAGACACGAGTCTCGAGGAGACAAAAGTTGCTCGGGATCCCAGCGATTCCAAAGAATCGATCAGCGACGAGGCCGATGTTAAAACCGAGAAGGAATCGTCCGCTAAGCGTCACCATGACAGCTCCGACGACGAAATTTCCGACGAGGACAAAAAAAGGAGCAAAGTCGAAAAAGCGCCTGCTCCGCGGACGAGCAGCAGGAGAAAGCATCGCGACAAGTATCGCGACTCGTCCAATTCCGAAACTGGCGATTCTGAGGATGAGTCCGAGAGAGACAGCAAGAGGATCAAGAGAAATACGCAGGAGCCGACGAGAATTTCTCGGGACAGCGTTGAAACTGCTCAAGATCAGAGTGACGAAAAGGACGATTCGTGCACGCCGGAAGCAACAGAAATATCGAAGGATACTCCTGCGGATACCGAGTCTAAAAAAATTGATAACGAGAAGACGAAAAATGAGGAAACCGAACGACCAGGTCGCAATTCTCCGCCTGCTACTAATTTAGTACAATCTCAAAATAATTATAAACCCGCTAAGGTCAACCTGAAGAGATCATTGTGAGTTTCCGTACACCTATCTTTATATCGAACCAATCAATTATTTTTATCTTTGCCCCACATTTAGTTAACACATTAATTTTTTTTTCTACACAAGTTTTGTGTTTTATATTGTAATACATTCATTTTATTACTGTTCCAATTAAAGTGCTGCCAGGCCATCGGTCGAGTCCGTGGAAATGAAAAAAAATACCACAGAAAATGAAACGAACGATCTCGTCAGTCAAAACAAGGTGATTTTTCGTCCAACTAACAAAATTATTTGTCAATTTTGCGATTCGGGTGAACTGAAAAATATTTTTTTAACAGGAAAATCACGCGAGCAGCGAGCAACCTGATACCAAGTCGATTCCAAAGAAACGTCGTTGGGGAACGATTCTCGCACCGGCCGATCCGACACCAGCGTTTTCCATATCAACGGAATCGCTGAAAGTTCTCGTCCCGGGTGCCAAACCTCTGCCTATGAACGAAGTTCGACTCTCGAAAGACGACGACGACGAGAAGGATCGTCGTACCCAGCGCGAGAAACGTTACAGCGTGGCCGAATCCAGCGTCGAACAAAAATCCCGAGACGATGACGAAAAACCGAAGAACGTCGAGTCCAAGAAGGAAGCCAAGGGAGATAATCACATAGGTAAGATTTTTTAAAAATTTATCCAAATTTTTATGAATCTTGTAGAATTGTTTAATCAAAGGAATATTAATGCATCTTTTTCTCTTGACAGTTTCGAGGCGAAAAATTTCAATCGTCAAAGACACACAAAATGCAAAATCTCCGAGTCCCCCGGCAGCAATACCGACGAACATTCTTCTCATCAAAAATTTGGTTCGGCCGTTCACCTTGAATCAAATTCGGGAACTTCTTTCGCGCACGGGAACGATCGTGGAGAACGGTTTCTGGATGGATCGCATAAAATCCAAATGTTTCGTAGAGGTAATATTTTTATAATTAGTTTAAGCCTCAGGGTACATTCTGGGTTAGCGTAACCCAAGCGATTTTGTATTTTGACAAAATTCGTAAAGTTTCATACTTTGAGGATCAAGGTGCAAGCCAAAAATTATAATTCTTATATTTTTTTCATTGCAGTACGTAAATGAGGATCAAGCTTTCGAGACGAGACAAGCGCTTCATGGAATATCGTGGCCAGTATCAAATCCTAAAAAATTACAAGTAGAATATGCCACGAAAGAGGATATGGAATTGGCGCGCGAGCTTTCAAAAGATCAGCCTATGTCGCGAAAGGCCGAGCCGCTCGCCGCGAACGATGGCTGGCAACAAGACTGGGCTAGAGACGAACGAACAAATTCCATGCCGAAGGTAAAATTATCAAGCAAAATACGAGATTTAAATGTATTTTAATTTTTAATGAATTATTAAAAATTCTTGTTTTTTAAAGATGATTTTGGCGAATTTTGCATATGAATTTTCTAATTACAGGTGACAGTGGTGAGAGAGTGGGATTTGGGCAAAGAAGACGGTCAGCAATTCGCGAAAGACAAGGAACGCGACAAGAAGGAGTTGGAGAAGAAGAGGAGGCAGAGGAGTCGAAGTCCGACGTTGGAGGCTCATCTGCCAGCTCCGGCGCGCAAATTTAAGAAGAAGGAGGACGACCCGCCACCGGCAAAGCTACTCGACGATCTGTTCAGAAAAACCAAAGCTACACCGTGCATATATTGGCTTCCGCTCACAAACGAGCAGGTTAGATATCCTTCAACATTCGTATTTATTTACACATTTTATTAATCTACGCGTGGATTAAAGTTTGAAAATTTAAAAATTCAAAAAAATTTCGATGATTAAAATAAATTATGATTTTTTTTTTACAGATCGTAGTCAAAGAAGAAATGCGAAGACAGCACATGGCGGAGCACGCGCGTAGGCTTGAGGAAATGAGGCGCGCTGAGAGAAATCGAGACGGACGTCGTCGTCGCAGCCCGCGAAAATAAAATTAACCATCTATCCTTCTCCGCCTCACTAATTTTTATTACGTACTCGTTCTATCTGTAATACGAATCGTCGGCGTCGAGACAAATGAACAATCGACGGGAACATTTGACGGTCCGGAAGTAGGCAGTCCCTCTTTGCCAACTAGACTCTCCTCACGACGAAGCTCTTGTCGAGATTTGAATTTCGATAAAAAAAAATAAAGATATCGCGTTGCGCGAACGTGCCGTTTTTTTTTGGGTTCCCTTTTATTTCTCGACTGACCTGGATCGTTTTCGCGAAGAATAATGTCTCTCGTTCGAAAATTCTCTCGCGAGCCTGTATCGCTATTCGTATGGACACGAATCGACAAATTTCCCTACACATTTCCTCAGAATACGAAACAGTTTCTTTTTCTCTTCACTTCTAATATTTATCTGAGTTTTAATGACTGAACAAGTCAAGTGATTTTATTTTTTCTGAAAGTGGGTTCAAGATTGTTTCAATTCATATATTTTTTTTTTTTTTTTTCAAAAGTTAGATCTATCCCGAGTCCCCGAGAATGTAACTTGCATGATCCTCCTGGGAGTACTTCGAAAACTTTCCACGTATCCTTCCCGTTTTCTCAGCATTAAAAAATGATTCTTGCAGGTCTACGTACGCCTTTCGCTCATTCCTCATTGGCGTCGTAAAAGCAAAGTCTCAATGAAGGAAGGAGCACTGTTGATTATCGTGAATGATCGTAACTCATCGAACAACGTGGGATTAATCGTCATGACGAAACACGAGATCGAAAGCTGAAAAACCAATTTCCAGAGTATCTGGTAGATGAATTTCCGTATCGAGCGACGATGTTAAAGAAATACAAACAGGATATTACAAGTAGGCGAAGAATTTGCAATCTTGGAAGCGAGCTGTTCGAAATGTTTCACGAAAGAATGAAAGTTTTATTGCGGCTAATCGTGACTCGCGTAGATTCGAAAGCTTCAACTGAGCTTTTATCAATGGAAAACAATCCTGGAAAAATTATCATCCAACGAAAAAAAAAGCAATCAGTGATCGCGTCAAATCTGACGATTGTCTTGACCGCGATTCGTATGATTAGGATGATTATTGTATAGTGATAGATTATTGAAAAATATGTTTCTTTTGTAAGATTGAACTGTGGCGGACGATGAGAGATTTTGTGCGGATTGCGTGTCCATGAATGTCTAGAGTGCTTTTCCTTGCGAGGAAAAAAAAGCTCGAAAAATTTCTGAATGTTGCGAATACGAGAAAAAAAAGTAATTATTGGACAATTAGGTACGTAAAGTAAGCAATAAAAACCACTTTTTTAAGCAACGTGCGACGGTTGAGTATTAATCGCCCGAACTCGTTATCGCACTGACTAAAAAAATGTGACAAATTGAAAAGCAAATAGAACCTGTACTGTAAATAAACATGTCGAAATTCTACTATATGTAAACTTATCAATAAACACCAAATACGATAATCAATGAATCCAACTCTCTTTTTAACTTATGACCAATTTGTACAATTTATTTTTATTCGTTACTGTGACACGTATATTTCTTATGAATGTAATATTTAAAACCATTTTATGTTAAAGTGCATTATTTCCGAGCCTCTGGGCTTCACACTCTTCGATCTCCGGCTAGAAGAAAACGTAGTTATTTTTTTCTTTCATTTTTAAGTTGTGGCCGGTTTCACTTTTAATTTTATTTCCCGTTTTGTTTAGTTCGTGTAAAGACACTTGAAAATATGATATCGTTCTCCAATCGAAGATTCCAATACGACGAGAAAAAAAATAAGATTTCTCAAATAATAATCTTTATAATTGAAAACAAAAAAAAACATTTTAAAGTAATAGATTTCATATCATTGTTACGAAATCAAACGTAAAGTTAAAAAATGTGCGCGATGGGCCATAATCCGAATCTTCCACGATATGTTAACATGCAATCGTCAGAGGTTATCACGGTCTTTGCAGTTTTTAAAGAAAGAACAAAAAAAAAACGCTAACGGTAACGCGCGTTCTCGTCGATGGTCACACGTTGAAAAATGACACTTTTTCGCAACTCCAAATTGCTCGGTTGCTTCTCTTTTTTTCACTTTTGTCTCAATTTTTCCTTCGGCAATCGCGCTCAGTCGACCTTCACAACGCTGTAGATCTTTCGCACGAACCAGAAGCAAGCGAAAAATCCTATTGTACCTGTATAAGAGGTAACGAAAATGTAAGTAAATCGTGACGAGGAAAAAATGATAATCAAAAAATGACTTACCAGTCAGCAGGAAGAATAAGAAAACCATGATAAGCGTATAACCGAAATACAGGAAAGTCGAGGTTGCACCCTCGATGTTAAGCTTCGTTAAGAAATAATGTACGCAATAGATCAAGAGATAGAACGCTGTGAAGCCAGACGTGAGGAAACTTCGCCACCACCAATGATAATCCTGTAAGCATGAAGAAAAGTTAGTTTCGAATTTATTTTAAATATTTTTGGGTTTTGATGTTTCTGAAAAATCAGTTCAGGTCTGAAAGACGACAAAACGATGTTTTTTTTAATTAAGTAAAAAATCCTTAATGATGAAAAAAATTATGTGAAAGAAATATTTAAAAAATTAACAAAAAAATAATTTTTAGTATAACTTGCCTCAGCACAAAGATGGAAGTAGCACAGTAGTATCGTTGTTTCCGAGCACGTTATGACGAGTATGAGAAAAACCAAGAAAAGGAATCCAAACATATAATACACTTGGTTTGCCCTGTGAAAAAATGGAATAAAATTAAAATAATTCAAATGTACCGTTAATTGCAATAAAAATGAATTCTAGAAGTGAAAGAAAATATTTTTATTACCAGAGGGAGTTGAGAATAAAGAAAAGTTGTATAAATATACATCCGAATGGCAAAACTCCACCCATCACGACTCCTGGCACGGCTTGAGTGTAAAAACTCTGTTCAGGTATTTGCCTTGGGATCTGGTTTGTTCTGACCGGATGCTCGATAGGCTGAAAAAATACACAGAGTTTTAGAAAGAACTTTCATGCCAAATAGCTACAAAAAAATAACTTTTTTTTCAAAACTCACTCGTTTTCTAAATCCGAAATAAGCCCCGACGAAAGTCAGAGGCACTGAAACACCGAACCAGAGAGCCAGCAGAGCGATCAGGGTGCTGAAAGGAACGGCCGCTGAACTTCCATTCGCCCAGAATATCAGATTCATAATGAAAAAAAGACTGAAGACGATTCTGAAATATTTAACCAATAATTCATAAGACAATTACTGAGAAATATTTTTTTAAAAATGAAAAACATGTGTTTTCGAAAAAAAAAATTACCCTGGACTTAGCATGGAAGTAAGCAGAACATTGGATTTCCATTTTTCACCACCGAAGCTCTTGTAGATCCTCGCCGAAACGTATCCGGCTGGCGTGCCGAGACAGACGTACAGTACCATCGCACAAGTCATGAGAGCTCCTCTGTTCGCTGGCGAGAGAAAACCGAGACAGGCGAACGCTGCAAAAAAGTTTACGTGATTTTTATTTTTTCTTTTTAACAAAATTTTCACATTTTACGAGGAGATAATTGTATCAAAATAAAAAAAAGAATTATTATTTTGCAAAAATGTAGAAAAATGTGTAAGTAAAATTTTTTTTTACCGAGGGTGACGAGCGTCATGAAGAATACTTGGCAACCCGAGCCCAGAAGAACGGAGAGCAACATTCCCTTTCTTGGTGGACGAAATACATCACCGTGGACCAACTTCCAACCAAACTCTTCCTGAGCGTCCTCGCCAGACTCTATCTGAAAATAAGCCTGCGTTATTGCAACACAGACACGTGTAACTCATTTTGCTTTTTTTTTAAACTGATTTTAATCCTGAAAGAAAGGATGCCCGGCTGGGTTAAACGACCAATAGGGATCTTGAATTATTTAGACATTTTTCTCAAAGTACGTATAGATCGTAATCTATCGACCAAATTGAATGATTCAAATTGCAGAAGGACAAATCAAGTGTCGACTTTCTTGTAAGCTTCACGATTTGCAGAGATATACCTGATTGTATCGAGCGATATCTTTGTGAAGAGTACGAAGCATGATCATCGCCACCATTCCAGAGAGAAACAGGACGATGACTAACGAATTGAGTATGCTGAACCATTGAATATTCGTGTGGGGCATCGAATCGAGAATGTGATCCCATCGGGACGACCATTTTATCGTGTTGTTTTCCTGTTAAACGTACGAAAATACAAGAATGTAATTAGAAAAATCTACATTCTGATCGCAATTTGGGTAATTGATTTTTTTTTTTATCATTTTACTTACCACAAATTTGACGCTGAACGTGTACGTAACGTTGAGCATCGGAGTTTGCAAATCATTCTGGGGAATTTCCAGAGGTGTCTTCGAATTGCAGTCAACCTTCGGGGAGTGGTTGATACTCTTTGGAACGACCTTGATAGCTGGTGAAAAGAAAAAAAAAGTAAATGGATTGTTCCAATTCCAATTCCCATAAGATAAAAGTAATTTCATCTTATGTTCTCAGGCTGAAATATTCTCAAAAGATCACTCACATACTATCCGTCCACTCTTCTGTTTCGAACCAGCGCCCCAATCTTCCGTCAAACCACTGTGATAAGTAATCAAAAGATCCACATGATTGAACAGGTAGTATGTGTTAGGTTTGATGTGAGATAGCTGCAACGATTGAAAAATTAATTATTTTTGTCCTAAAATGAAATAAAATCGAACTACCTTAAATTACGCAAACCTTAAGTAAAAACACGCTCAATTTTTCAAAAATGGATTATTATATACTTTATTATTATTTTTATCATCTTCTTACATTTATGCTGCACGCGTCCGAGTTCAATCGAGTCTCGCGGAAGAAACAGCCCATTGGGAAACCAATGTTACAATATTGTTGATTTTGGTCCTCAACAGCATAACACAGCGTTACTGGCATATTATCTGAAAACGAAGAAGAATTATCCAAAATTATAAATTCCAAATTTTTTAATTAAACAATAGTAAAAGGATAGAAATTCGATTTGATTACACCAGGTCACAAAAAAAAAAGTTGTCTGTACTTTTGACCAGACCACACTATTTTTATGTATTTTGGCGCGCTGAATCCAAATCTGGGGTCCGTTTTGTCCATACACCGTCAAAATTTCAAATTGCAAAAAATCGTAAAAAATGGCAAAAAACTGCAGTTTTCATGATAGAAAAATTTTTATCGAACTAGGACAAGTATAATTTTGATGTATTATGATCCCCTGAATCCGAATCTCAAGCCTATTTGATCCGTACACCTTGTAAAATATAAGTAAATTGCAAAAATCTCTAAAATTTAGAAAAAAATTTTTAATACAATACTGCAATCTTATGCAATTTTCAGAATTTTTTTGGGGGTTTTTGCAATTTACTTATATTTTAAAGGGTGTACGGATCAAATGGGCTTGAGATTCAGATTCAGTGGATCAAAATACATCAAAATCATAATTGATTTAGTTTCAGACCATTTTTTTATCGTAATAATAGCAAATTTTTACAATTGTTAGTTTTTTCGCAATTTACTCGAAATTTTGACGGTGTACGGACAAAACGGACCCCAGATTCAGATTCAGGACACCAAAATACATAAAGAAAGGGGGGTCTGGCCAAAAGTACAGACAACTTTTTTTTTATCAATACTTTATTTACCTATAATCCAATGGTGCTGATAATTTTTGGCCATTCCATGCTTCAGCATTGCCAACTTATTCTCAGAGTCAGCGTTTCCTCTGTAATACGTTTTATTACAGACTACCTCGCAGGTTTTATTTTTATCAAATTCCAACTGCAAACAATTTCAAATTCATATTTCTTTTTATCGTGTAAATAAAATTTTTTTCTCGTGTCAAAGATAGAAAAAATATAGACCTTGTACGGAGACGGTCGTATTCGCTCTCCGAAGACAACCTGGCCCAAATTCTCCACTGGCGATTCGCCATTTTTGCTCTCGCAAAAATCAAAGCTATAAAAATAAACATTTTTTTTTTGTATTAGCATCAGCAGTAGAAGACTCGTAATTGGAATTCTTTCTATACTCACTGATTGTACTCGTAGGGTATGACAGACTCCGGAGTGTTTAGACGATTTACAAACAACTTTATTTCCGACTGAAATGAAAATCAGATGCTTAATTTTATAATAATGTCAATAACAAAACCATTTTTTAATTAAATTAAAAAAAAACATTTAAAAAAATTGTGTCATTTTGTCGTTTTAGTTTAAAAACTATTTTTCACAAATTCAATAATAAAACAAATAACAGTTATCTAAAAACTTTGGGAAAAAACTATATACTGAGAATTAGTAACAATCTTATTGCACATTTCTATTAAATAATTCGTGAATTTTATTTTTTTACAATTTTACATTTTGCCATTATCATTGGTTGTTTCTGTGACATTAACGTGATAACGCGATTCGTCAATATTGCCTGGAGTAAGTTGTGATTTTTCCTCAAAATATTATTATTATTTCGAGCATGGAATGCTAGAACGCAATTTGACATTTATTGGTAAAAAAAGGTTATGTATTGCCACGTCCGAAAATTGGATAAAAAATCAACAAATTCGCGATGCGCTGCATTCTCGTTTCGATGAAAAAACACACGTGATGGAATGAAAAACGAGTAAGTCGCGTCGGGGATGCAAAGAGGCGAAATATTTTTTTGAAAAATCGAGGAATGTTGTCCCGGATAGATACGAGAAGAAAACAAAATAAAGTCAGGAAGATATTCGGGATTTTATTTCGTCGAGGAACGAAGCGAAAATTTACCTTGCACGTTGGCGTCGGCTCTTCGGATGTGCAATAATTAACGGGAGCGAGTCCGGGCAAATAAAAGCTCTTGGTCCCGTGAATCGCGAATAGGAGAAATAATAGCCGACTCGCCATTGCAATCACCGTCATTTTTTCGACACTTTTATTCAGTTGCTTTTTTTTCGGTTATTTTTATGCGCACGCTGAGTTTTTTCGGCTTTTATCCTCGATCAAGCGACATTCATTTCTAACCGTAATCGTTTCTCGGCCTCGAGACCCGAGAAGAGCAAATTCTTATTTCCCCACCGGTGGGATTGTTGTCTCGTCGAGGGATTGATGTAAATTGGCGAAGAGCGCAAGTACTGCGCGATATATCACGTTCGCTTCGGGTCTGCCATGACACGTCATGTGTTCGCGTTTATCCGCACTTTTTTAAATATTTACAGAATAAATAATCTAACTATCCTTCCATATACGTTTTTTCAAAAAAATCTATTGATCATCGGTAAATGTATCACAACGTTTGTTACCTTGTCATTTTTTCTTTAAATATATAAAAAAATGAGAATTCACAGTGTGAAGTTGGTTGAAACATATCGCGCATAAACGACCGCCAGATTTTTAACCCTACAGCATGTTTAATTTCGTTTCTCTCATAAGCAATGTCATATTTTATTGTATTTTTTACAATTGAGTATAATTAATACATAATATCTTTCAAATTAGGATTTTATATTGTCGAATAACGAGCAATGGTAAAAAGTGTAGCAAATTCGAATAATCGCGAGGAACGCTCTACATCCCCGAAGACGAGAAATTCCGCTTGGGAATCCCTCTTTCGTTGTTGTTCGAAGACCAAAAAACCGGAAGTCAGTAAACACAGTGTGGAGGGCGTCGAAGCGAACGAGCATTTTGACTACATCGTCGAGAAACTCGCGATAAAAAAAGTTCCGATAAGCCTGTTTGCGACTCTGTACGACAATTACGATGAAAATAATGAAGAGGAAAAATGGAAGACGGAAGAATCCGAAAATTGCGAATGCGACAGTAAAAAGTCGATTAAATTGAAAATCAATCGAAGCAGAAACGAAAGATCGTTTTCCGTAATTCCGGCGATCAATTCTTCGTCTCTTTTTTACACGAACGAGGAGAACGAGCCAGGGACTTCCGGTTTCGCTGGCGCCCCTTCCACCGGGAAGATCTTGCGTTTTGGTCAGGACGACGACTATTACAAGAGTTCCACCAAGAAAATC
This sequence comes from Cremastinae sp. A BG-2022a, assembly GCA_030522545.1. Lineage (NCBI taxonomy): Eukaryota > Metazoa > Arthropoda > Insecta > Hymenoptera > Ichneumonidae > Cremastinae sp. A BG-2022a. The sequence goes on along the minus strand of JAPYYW010001298.1, from coordinate 15,800 downwards.
ATTTACAACGATCCTGCGAAAATTCTAAACAGATTTACTTCCCTCCATCCTAACCTCAAAGAATCCGAGAGGGCTCCGAAAGATCCGTGTCCCTTGAATCCAGCGAGAAGCTCTCGTTCATTGGCCGAAGAGATTTCTGAATTTTCAGCGAGAAAGAGCGAAACGACCAATGACGGAACAGCCATTTTAGAGTCAACAGATGGCGCTCGAAACATGCACAATTTTCGCGAATCATCGTCGCAGGAAGTAGCCAAGGACAAGCCGGAAATGACGAAAACTCGGAGTAAAAATGATCAGAGTACTTCCTGTTTTCCGTTCGGGCGCAGATACTCCGAAGATAATATCGACCGTGTCGATTCTTCCCTCGCGTTATCGGAAAAATCCGCCAATGACGACGACGCTCCGAATATTTCCAAAGCTCAAAATTATACGGTAGCGTCTGTTCAGGTTCATGCACCAAATTTTAAAAACGTAAGAAATTTTAAGAGAAAGAGCAGCAATCTCCCGATCAAACTGTCGAAGAGTCCTGCTTCCACTCCGAATCCCGTAGAAACAGAACACGGAAACGCAGGAAGTCTCGAAGTACCGGAAACGAGTGAAAACCCTGAAAAAAAGATGGAAAGTCTCGCAGGGACTACGCTCAGATGGAAAATAATAATAAAGCATCATCCCCCGAACGATTCGGAGAAAACTGAGAGAAAAAAAGTCGAAACGGAGCAGACGGCAAATGAGGAGATATCGAAGAGTCAAATTCCGCATGATGCGATAGAAAGTTGTTACCGGAAATCCACAAATGATAAGAAAACTCATGACAAAGGAAAAAAATCATCAACCAAGCAATTCTAATGAGATTCGAAACTCAAAATATTTTTTTTAACACGCGAAAAAAAATCAAGCATAGGAAGCCCTTGTAAACTTATTTTGTGAATAATCAATAATGAAATCTCAAAGACTTCGTAATTAATCGTATCCTTAATCTTTATATAGAATGAATTACAATTAATTTATTTTATATCGTTTTTGCATTGACTTTTTGGAATAAAATGACGCTTTTTTTAACTCTTTTTTACCAGTCGAGCATCGCCCGCGCGCGCGCGCGTCAAGCAACGCCGTCGCGTGGCGACTGCGAGCGTCGCTCGCTAGTTGGCACTCGCACTCGCAGCCAGACTCCCCGCGTGTCCGTCCAACCAGTTTCGTCTCTGTGTCCATTTTCTTTTTTGTGGCGTCGCTCGATCTCGTGCGACGATTTTTTATTTTAGTTTCATTTCGTCAAAACGTCGTCCGAAAACGTGAGTAAACAACGAAATAAACGCAATACACGAAATTTCCCGTCTCCCCGGCTAATCGCTTCCCCATAAATCTTCCTCCCGGGCGTCCAAGATCGGATTTTCGTCGGGCTCCGCTCGGAGGGACACGCTGCGTCCGACCGGCAGCTTTTGGGCGGGCTTCTTTTTTTTCTGCTGCTTTAACGTTCTGCCAACGCACCGATCAGTTGCCAAGAGCTGCATCGTCCCGAAAATCATTTTTGCATTTGAAAAAACATCCTCGCGTCCGCGAAAACGCACTCACTTATTTCTCCCGAAAACTCGTTTCGCGATCCATAGTCCACGTCTTTTTTTTTTTCATCCTAATATCCGCCGCGTCATTTTCCGGGTAACGTTGCATTCGGGTCATCAAGTATCGAGTGCTGCCTCGAATTTTCGCAAATTTATCTCGAGTCGGCTCTAATTTTACGTTTTCCGCATATCAGCGAACAAGACACCTGTTATTACATAACCAATTAATTCGATAGCGTAGTTATAATAATAATAATAACGATGTCTTACGAACCATCGTGATAAGCCTGAGTGGATATTGATCTTTTTCACTCTCTTTTTTGTCTTTTTCTTTTTTGCAGAAAATGGTTTCCTCGAACATGCCGGTAAGAATGACTATTTTTAGACCGTTGTTACCTCGCTGCGCTCCAAAATGTTTCGTCTCTTTCGAACCGCATGGAAAAGATGAAACATTGGTCATGTCGGATCTGGAGCTAGAGCAAGAGTCTTGAACAGACACCATGCTCGATGTTTTCAGGCTTGTATGGTCGATTTCGATAGAAACAAGCGTCGCTGATGTTCCAAAATTTCATAGAAAAAATTTGATCTAGGAATTGGGATTGTAAAGCTCTCATTGAATTTTGTTAAAAATAACAAAATTTTATGGGAGAAATTAAGTAATCGATTATCGAGAGGATATGTGATGAAGCATTGAAAAAATAGAATAAAAAACTTTTGAGTTCACTAGAGTATAAAATAAAACATTGAGTGCAAAAAGATTGAAAAGTTATGTGTATATCAGAGAAAATAGGAATTTGAAATGAAATCAGAGATTGAAAGCGTTGGAAATATATTAAGGTAGTTTGTTCTATTGGTACAGTCAAGTCAAAAGTTTTTATCTCAATTTATCTCGATACCATGTGGTTTTTGAGCTTAACTCAATTAAGAAAAGTTGCAAATTGTTTCAAGAGCAACATACTCAAAATTCAAGGTCATCCAAGGTGACCTGTACTTGCTACGTAAGTATGAAAGTCAAAAAAATCATCTTAGGATTTTTTAAAAAAACTTGAGGAAGCTTCTTTGAAGTACAATAAAGAGCTATGCTAAAGTTTAAGAAGGTTCACCATCTAGATTTCAAAGGATTAAAAAATTGGATTAGAAAATGGCAATTTCTAGGATTAAAAATTTCAATATTTAACACAGGCTCTTAGGGGGGAACATTGAAAATTAGAATTTTTAACAATAAATATCTCAATAAATAAACAATTTATTTTAACAATAATTATCTCAATTTCTATATAGTGAAACCTCTTAAAATTTGATACGCATATTCGCGACATATCAAAGAACGACTGTACCAATTTTCAGCAAAATCCTAACTAAACGATAAAATCATAGAACTACCTTAATAATTTTAGCGCGTAAAGTTTGGATGCATAGAAGAATGTTTATCATAAAAATTGTTCGATTTGTAGAGGAAAACCAAAATATTCGTGGGGCGTTTGCCCGAGAACTGCAGAAATGACGAATTGCGTCAATTATTCCTTCGTTTCGGCGAGGTGACCGAGTGCGACGTTATGAACCGTTACGGGTTCGTGCACATGGCGCGAGAGGAGGACGCGGCATCGGCGATAAAGGCGCTCCACAACTCGAATTTCAAGGGCGCGACGATAAACGTCGAGCAGTCGACGGGCAAGCGCGGCGGTCCCGGCGGGCGTAGGGACGATCGCCGCGGCGGGCCGATGCGCGGAGGGAGAGGCGGTCGAGACGGCAGCCGAGACGTCAGACCGGGGCCTTACAACGATCGTAGAGGTTTGTTTATAAAATTCCTTAATAAGTATTCATTCAATAAAAATCCCTCATTAAAATGATAGTTTCAAGCGTGTACCGAAATTTTCACAAAATTTTTAATAAAAAGTGCGTTGACGAGAGTATTTTGATGAAATTTCAGTCGATTACAACTCCTCGGGCGTCGTCCCGAGCTACGGTGACTACGGACGTAGCGGCGGCGGCGATTACAGTGGAAGGACCAGCGCTTACGACACCGGCTACGGCGACGGTCGAGGATACAATCAGACCGTCGGCCAGTCTTCCATGGGAGGATATTCCTCGACCGGATCCATGACCGGCGGGTACGGACCCGCAAGCGCCTCCGTCGGTGGATACGGTACAACTACCGCCGATTACGGAAGAACGGTCGATTACGGACGTTCCGGTGATTATGGAGCCCGAACCGATTACGGTTCAACGGCCTATGGTACGAAATCGAAGAATTTTTGTACATCACGCGCTAAAAATGTATCTTTTTGTAAAAAAATCGTTTTCTCTCTCTCTTGTTTTGCAGCTCCCGTGAGCAACGATTACAGCCGCAGCGCTCCCGTCGACTACGGTCGCACCGACAGTTACGGAAGTGGCCGCGCCGTCGATTACAACACGACGAGGAACGACTACGATCGCAGCGCTACCGGGCCGATGAGGAACGGCGGGAGCGTCGCTACAAGCGGCTACGGAACTGGATATTCCGACGTCGGCTATGGGTAAATTCATTTTTCGTTTTATTCACGCGATTCGATAAAAAATTCCCGATGCCAATTTTTTATTTTCCATTTAGATGATATTTGTAAAATTTGTTATTTTGTTCTGAATTTTCTTGCTTAATAACAAGGCGAGTTTGTAAGAAGTGTAGTGTTCTCTCGTCTCTTCATTTTATCTTAATTCGTATTCAAAAAATTTGAAACACTTTCATAAATTGAGTACCACGAAAGGAAAATTAAAAAATAATTTTTTTCTTTTTTCGTTTTTTTTTAATTAATTATATTTATAATTGGTGTATTTTCTGTGACAGAGCGATGAGCGGCGGACCAAGTTACAGCACTGGTGGCCCGAGTTATAGCACCGGAGGTCCGCAGACCGACATGTACAGCAGACGATCCGGAACCTCTGTAGCCACTTACCCACCGCTCGGTGGAGGGTCAGTTTAATTTTTTTTATTAATTTTATACTTTATAACGAGAAAATCCGACTATGAAACAATTTAACTCTATTTTCCATATTATCAATAGCCTCGTTCTTGTTTTAACTTTTCTCATCCACGTCTTGTTTCTATAAAATTGTTCGATAATTAAACTGACCTTTTGATATAATTACAGATACGCTGACGCATACGACAGAGCAGATCCGTATGCAGCGCCGCGCACCAGCAGCCGGTGAGTAAAAACTCCTTGAAATCCGATTTCTCTGCGCGAAAAGATTGTAGAGACGAATTGGAGAAGCGACGTTGTTGCGATGACGAGCTGCGTGTATCGTGCGACTCGAAAATGAGCTTGAAAATAAGAGAAAAAAAAACAGAGAATATCGGCAAAAGCGTGATGCGTGTCCGACGTCGTCGTAAGTATAAGGTGTAACGACTGAGAGAAAGAGCGTTCAAAGATCAAAAGGTATCTCGTGAAGATTTTCGAGTCTCAAAAAAATTGTGTCACCGAGCTGTTTAATCGCGTGCGGAAAGAACTAACAAATAGAATTTATAAAATACATTGCGTTTTCAGAAGCGAAAAGTGCTCGCGAAGCGTTGCGAAATTTGTCTTTCCATCAGCGACACCCGATGCGATTTTCGAGTTTGAAAAAAAAAATATATACCGAGCACGAGAGTAAAAAAAAATAGAGAAGGCCGCGAATTCTCCGTAAGGCGTTCGACGAAGGCGTTCTCTCTTCACAATTCGTCGCTTGCGCTCATCTCGATACGATCACGAACAAAAAAGAAAACTTTGAAAAACACGTTTTTGTTTGCGTCGTTAGGTATATGCGATTGAGATGGTTATAAACGTGAAAATTGCCGAAAGTTTATATTTTTGGCGTTGTACGAGCCACGTTACGCACCCACACACCAGCGTTACATCTTATACTAATTACATTTAATTTGCTTGCGAAATATCGAGCGAGAGAGATTCACGAAAAAAAAATCCATTTAAAAAATATGATAAAAACAAGCTTTATCGAAATTAATCCAGCGATTTTTTCATTTTTCTTTTGAAATTTTAGCTTCCCAGGTCCGGCAGACGCGATGCCACCGAGGTACTAATGCGTGTACCACACAATGCGATCCTAAATATGTAGAGGCGCGCGCACGTTGACAGGCCATGCGACCGTCAATTAAAATTCTGAGAATCGAAAGTGCGCCAGACCGAGAGACGTATTTGCGAGAATGAGAAAAAAAAAAGGTGGCTGAGAGAGGCGAATTTTTCACCTCAGCATTTTGTTTTCTCTTGTCAAAAGCCAAAAAATTCGATCTACTTTGGAAAAGAGAGGAAAACTGCTGATATCGAGTATCACAGAGTGCACACGAGGAATAATCGTAAAAAAAGGAAAAAAAAAATTATAAAATAAACGTACGAGAAAATATTCAAACAATAAATTGCGAGTTTAAGCTCTCGCCTGGGACGGTCAGTCATTTATCGAAGCCGTTGAATCGATTTCAAAATTATTGAGGAAAGAAACGAAGGAAGAAAATTAAAACGATAATTTATATTAATCAATAAACTTTAAGTATATCGTAATTGATAAGATAACGATGAGAAAACGTTTTGCAAAATAGCTCACAATTCGCCAAGTGTTTTTTTTTTCAACGGATCACCATTTATTCATTTTTCTTGCTTCCATCGTGACGCGAAAACTCGCGAAACACTGGAGCATCTTTGACAAATTTTTCTACATAAGTCTTGCCCGTTAGTTTGGACAAAAATTTCAGTGAAAAAAAAACGTTTTCCCTCGATATAAATTCTTTCCTCGATCTCTATTTTTTTTTCTTCGCCTGCCACGGACCTGTCGATGAAACGGATCCGGAATTCGCAATATGAAGAAGAAAACAATGTGAGTGGAGAAATATGTGAAAGTTTAGGATTGTGTTTTCTCTTAGAATAGGAAGAGAACGAAGGAAAGAAGAATGAAAAAAAAAAATTAAAATAATGAGCCAGAGTGTGATTCGAATCGGAATAATCGCTTGTTAGTCTACAACTATTATGAAAAAGTCAACGGGATATTAAACCAATACCTCCCCACACACACAAACACAACACACATGCATTAATTAAGGGTTCAAAATATTGTACGACTTTCCTTTTGTTTCTCTTTTCATTTTACATGTAAAAATCTGAAAAAATGTTTCAAATGTTCATTAAATAAAGCGAGGCGAAACAGTGATGAAAAATCACTCGAAAAGAATTTGTTGAAAAATTTTTACAAATCATTTTTTCAAGGAAGTACGATTGTGCGTAAATTATTGTTTCTCCAATGCAACCTGTAGCATGGACATTATGTGAAAGTTTTATTTGAATCTTTTGAAATTTCAAAAGTTTCTGACACGTCTTTTTTTTTTAATTTGTAACATTTGACAAGTAATAAAGTGAAAATCGTACCTCCTCGAAGCAAGAAGTTAAGCTGCGTATATTTTTTTGTTGGCCATTTTTATAGACTTTAATTTGACGTGAGCGAAGGAGAAGAAAAGCGAAAATTTGTTGCGGTGTGCTGGGGATACGTGGCCGCGAGCGAGCGAGTTTAAGATTCTCGGATTTCGAGCCCGAGAGATATCAGCAGCGGCGAAACTTCCCGTCTCGACTCACTCGCGATTCCGGACGAGCGTTCACTTCGAGGCTGATCGAAAACTAAAGTGAGACAAAATAAATAGAAAAATAGAGTGAGATTTTGTGTTTATTTTAAGGTAATTGTCTCGTCGACACGCATTTATTAGGAATTACATAAAAAATGTTTTATTTTTGGCAATTCATTAATTCGAATTCGTGTCAATTTAAATTGTGAATGAAAATTGCTGGCGTACCTCGTTTTATTTTATATTATTTATTATTTTTCTTACTTCAAACTTGATGAATATCAAAGATTTTTCGTGAAAATCTAATTATTGGAATTAACTGTACCGAGACAAATACTTTAATGTGTAAAAGTAAGGGCGAGGAAAGGAAAAATTGCGAAAATAATCCGAGGATCATCCAAACGAAAAACAAAACCAGAGTTCGCAATTTAGGCGTTTGCGTATCGAGGGTGTGAAAGAGCGATAGAGCGATATAAAGAAGCTGGCGTGCTTCGAGCGATAACGCGAACAAAGGTACGTTTGATAAAAAAATTGAAGAAAAAGAAAACTGCGTGCGGGTTACCTTATATTTCTCACTCTAAGTTTAAACTTCGCGTTTTATAAGTCGAAACAGCGAGAAGCGTTTTAATGTACGAATTGTAAGCAATTATGTACATATCGATATTTTCGAAATTTTTGAGTTTAAAAAAAAAAGTAATTCATTTATTTTTTTTTAATTTTCGATTCGTATTCTGGACGAAATACTTTTTTTTTGTCGAAATATTACCGAAATTTAATGCGCATTCCGAACGAGTTTGATTGCTTTTTCTTCGCGGAATTAAAAAAAAAATGGTGTCAAAACTGTATGCTTTTACATATATATATCTTAAGAGTGAAATATCCTGGGATACTTTGTAAATTATAAATATTACTGGATTATTCTATCGCTGATTAAATAACGATTGAATTAGGATAATAATTACGTTTAAGCGTTTAATTAGGCCTTGCGAACGATGACAAGATCACTAATTGAAATTTTTGTAATAGATCAACGGACGAAGTAACAATTACACGGTGGCCAACTTAGGATGAACCTTAATTCTGGATCCTGGCGTTAATTCTGCATTCTTTCCTTGACAAGGAGAGCGGAGCGGACCTCCATCCGGCTGAAAAGACGGTCAAAGTGAGAAATTGACTGCGATAATTCATTATTGAAATAATGGAAGACAGAAGCATTTGTGGAAGGAAATTTTTCGATAAAAATCCACTAAAAACGAGACCAAAATTATATTTACGAACAATTTACTACTTTATGAAAATAAATTGATGAAAAAAATATTCCAAACATGATGTTATTGTTATTATTCCTTGCATTTATTGAAATATTTTGAAATCATTATTTTTCGATTTCTTAATTTTTACTCAAAGTTACGAATATTAGTAATTTTATGAAAAAATATAAAATAAAGAGTTTGCTCCTTTGTACCAACAGAGATTATCGATTTCTATGTCGAAGTAGTTCTTATCACGACCACGAAAGCGCCATTACAAGCACATGGCTCCGTCACGCAAAATTCTTGAATTTTGTCGAACATTGATTGAGACTCAAAAATAAACCAAGAGTAAATGTAACGTCATTAATTTATCAATAAAAATGAGCAAATCGATCGAAGCTGTGATCGACGAAGTCATAATCGATCCTAGTAGGATACAGCCAATAATCGGTGAGTGTTTACCTTTGCAGGTTATCTCCAATATATTACCAAGGTCAAAGAAACACATTGATTAAGCATGTTCCTTGTTTATTATTATTATTATTGTGGCACTATTCAAGTTTAAAGATTTATTAAAGATAGAACAATGTAAATTATTTCTTTCTGACTTGTGTTGACAGTTAATTTTCAAAATGGAGCTCTCAAAGACAAGGAGACAAGTAGAATGGAGTGCGGAGTGTACGAGGATACGAAAGAGGGTAAAACGGTCCTGGCGATGTCAAATGGTAAAATTGTTTACAAAGGATATCGTCCAGATCTGGACAAAGAGGAGCTGACGTACACGATGCTGGCAATTCACAATAAAAAGACAGGAAAGATTAGACTGATACAAGCGGAGAGATGGGAGGTCGCACCCATATTGGATAAACAGGTTGATGTCAATGACGAGTTGTCCATGGCGGAAAAAATTGGAGCTTTGAACAAGCAGTTCGGATCTAAGAAGACCAAGAGAAGAACAGAGCAGTACGAGAGACTGCAAGTCAATATTGAATCTTCAAAGGAACAGCTGGAAAAGAGCATTTCCAGTAAGACCTGTTTTTAATAGTTCATTCATTTCATATTCATTTAAAAAATTTTTTTTACTTAGATTCATTCTTTTATGAAAAAAAAAATGTTTTAAAGAGTATCATTATATTTGAATGACAAAAGAAAAATATTGATTTGCAAAATTTTCATTTAAAGATGTAGAAATCGACAGAGCAGATCTCAGCACAAAAACAATGAATGAAGAATCGTCTCTGGACAACCATCTACCAATGTGCAACAGAGATGCTACGGATGTACGAGATGTTTATAATATCTACGACATTGTTCCAAAGGATGTATTAAAATCGTTGTATGAAAAAATCGATCAAATCTTGGAAGAAAGTCACGAAAAGTGAGTAATTATTTTCCAATCTTTTTCAACTCGTTTATTCTATTTAAAATTAATCTCTTATCTTTATGAAGTAGTTGCCAAACTTATAATTTAAGAATAAAATTAATTTTACAAAACTTGATACTATTTTTCAGAAAATCTCAATTTTATGTAAAAATGTTGAAACGATTGGAGTCAGATCCCAAGAGGAACAAAAAAGTAGCGTTGCTAGAATACATTGAGATCGTTCGCATGTGGTTCAGCGTACCTTTCAGAGACGTCAAAAAAAAGTCAATAGAAATTTATCCGATGTCCCTACAAATGAACAATTTCGTTGTAGAAAAATACAGTATGCAGGGTGCGAATGGAAGGTGAGAACGAATAATCGAAGGATTTGATTTTAAGGAAAAAACGAAAAAAAAGTGTTGAATTACTGACAATTTTTGTTCAATTCTTTCCGCAGATTACGACCGACAAGCATGAAGGACAAGGGTATCATAGACTGCATGATACTCGCTTTGTTTCTCTCAAATTTTACCCTGGACATGGAACTTTTTATGACAGTGTTCAGTGCGAGCCGGATCAGCGTGAAAAAATTTGCGGATTTTGCGAAATTGATAGGAGCCGTTCCAACGAAGGAAAACAAAAAATTGTACGTACTCAAAGTTCCTTTGCCACCTCCTGTAAGTACCGTACGCAAAGTAATGAAGGCGAGATGATTTTCAAGTCTCTTTGTATCTTTGTACGTTATTTTTTAAATAAAAATAAATTGTATCTTTCGCAAAAAAAAAATATTTTGAATTATAATGAATCTTATTCTATATTTAAAAAGATACGAAGTAATTTAATGTACGCTGCTTTGGAAATAATGACCTTGATGTTTGAATCATTCATTTCGTCTTGCAAAAATTTTTAGGAATTACGTACTTTGAAAGCGATGTCGTCGAAGACACGAAAAGATATTGCACTTGAAATTTTGAAATTTTCCTATTTTCGATTCTCGAAAAATCAGGCTGGAGGTCCTCGAACACGCTAAATTTTCTCAGCTCGTGTGAAACAAAACTTTCAACACAATTTTCTATTATTTATATCAAATATACCTGGACAGGTATACCTGAATAGATTGGGGATCGTAAACATAAAAAAAAGAGAAAATTCGTCGAGCGTAACGAGGAAAAAAAACTTTCAAATTTTCGTTAATCGCTTGGTCATTAAGGTTTCCATGGTGATCGGTCGAGGTCGAGTGGAAAAACCGATTAAGGTCTTAATTGTCCGGTTTAATGACATAATTTTGGATCAGTAGCCCGGTATAAAGTGTCGGGGTAAGACGTGTCGGGTCTCGCCGGGTAATTCGTTATCGAAAAACATTTCGTAGAAATAATTCGACAAGTTTAATCGAGTGTCAGTTCCAGTTATTTTCAATCGTACGAAAAGTGAATAGTGTTTGTGAATAGTGTCTCTAATTTATAATATCGTTTCAAAATACTTTTTGAAAAATAATGTCGTTGCCTATGTATCCTATTATGGAAAGTTATATGAAGTATGCGCCTAAAAGAACAGCAAAATACGAATTCAAAACTTTCCATTTTTTAAAAAATCTTCAAAACGTGATAGCTTTTAAAATAATTATATTAACATAATTCCTAAGCAATTTGCTTCGTTTTTCAAAAATCTTTAAAAATCATCTTTAATAAATTTGATTTCGTCAAATGAAAGATATCGCTATATAATTTAAAATTCATTGGAATAAAGTGTAATATGCGAAGTTATATGAAATATGCCCCTATAGAAGAATCGCAAAATATCAATTCAAACATGTCGAAAAGGAACAGCGGCAGCGTTGTTGCTCGTAATTTTTTAAAAATAATAAATTCTTGAGATACGTAAGTATACAAATTTTTTATTAACTTGTATAATATAAATTTAAATGAAAAGCCACCAGGAAGCGCTTGCGCTAACGCGTCCAGGATCGATCTTCCGTTTTGAAAGTTTAGAATTACGAAGAAAAGTATTTGAGACAACATTCGGATTTTGAAGCTTGTTTTTACGACTTTTAATTAATCGGGCACATTTTTTTGCTGAAAAAGATTGAAAATTGCTGCTTCGTCTGCGGGGTTAACCAGGGTGAAGAGAGGTTAGATAAAAAAAGAGGTTATAGATTACGAAATACGAAAGATGGCGTTCGTCGTGGGTAAGCGGATTATCGCGGGCGTTGGTGGGAGAATCAGATCGTCGATATTTCGTCCTGGTGAACGGAACGTAGCAGCTGTTGCTCCTAAGAAAACCAGAATGGTAAATCTTAAAAAATCATTTAAAAAAAATTAAAAATATCATCGATAATTTAATTTTATGATAAAAAAATAAAACAATTTCCATTCATTCTATAAGAAAACCGTAAATTCAAAGAGAATGGAAAGTCGTGATCCGAATAATGAACTCAGCATCCGCTCGTTCTAACAGGTGTTATTTTTATTATTATCGTCGCGGGATTAGCCAAGATTTTTTTTTCTCGACAGGCGAAACTTTTGCCGGAGGAAAGAGCATCGGTTTTGAGTCCGTTGCTTGAGAACGGTTGGACCGTTCAGACCGAAAGGGACGCGATTTACAAGGAATTCGTTTTTGGAAACTTCAATCAGGTATGCAAAAAATTTCATTAAAAAAAAATTCAAATTCATCCTTCGCATTTTCCCAATTTTTCCATGGAATATTTTTCCTCTCAGGCCTTCGGATTTATGAGCAGAGTCGCTCTTCAGGCTGAAAAAATGGATCACCATCCCGAATGGTTCAACGTTTACAACAAAGTAAACATAACGTTGTCGTCCCACGACGTAAACGGTCTTTCGAAACGGGATGTCAAACTCGCGACGTTTATCGACGAAGTCGCCAAGTCTTCGAAGGCGTGAAGGACAACGAAACGAGAGTTCGAAGAAAAATAAACAGTGGAAAAAAAATGATGTCTGACGGAATGCGTGTCCATTCGAGCGTGAAATATCGAGATTAATTGTCTGATAAAAACTTGTAAAACAGAGATATAAATGTGAATAATTGTATAGAATATCTTTCCCGAATATATACATTGTAAAACTATTAAAATATGTCAATGAGTCAATTATTTACATTTTTTTTTCGTCCTTCGTCGCGCGAATTTTGTTTTTATCGACGTCAGAATTTTCCACCTTATCAACAGGCGTGCCATTTATGCATCGTTTCGAATTACATACCGGCGTCTCCACTAATGACGATTCCGAGTTTGAATTAATAAGAAAAATTAATTTGAAGAATGATTAAAATTTGACAATGAACGACGTTGCCAGAGAAATAAAGAATTATTTGAAAATATATGAAATTGTAACTCGAGTACTGTCAAAGTCGAAGAGTTTTGTTAACGTTCGATCGAAGAATAGACAATTTTTAAGGTTATATTTACATTTGTAGGAATTTGCACAAACCAAATATTTTCAAATAAACGAAAGTTGCACGAAGAAAAATTTTAGTGTAGAAAATAAATTAAAATATGTTGAATCGTCATTTTTGTCACATGAGAAATTCGAGGATAATCAGATCGTACAATACGAACGGAATGACTTACAAGAGTGCGAAGAAAATTCGAAATGAGTTTTTGGATTATTTTACAAAAAATCTCAATCACGCGTACGTTCCATCAAGTCCAGTTTTGCCGATGAACGATCCCGCTCTTTCCTTCGTTAATGCCGGAATGAATCAGGTTTGCATTATTTTCCATTTTTTCAATTTTTTTTAAAATTTTTTATTCAAGACCTCCATCATGAAAATCTTATGTAAAGTACTTTTTTTTTAGTTCAAAGGAGTATTTCTAGGCAACCATAATCCTCCAGCCTTGAGAGTCGCAAATTCCCAAAAGTGCATAAGAGTAGGAGGAAAGCACAACGACCTCGACACTGTTGGCCTTGACACTTATCATCACACTTTTTTTGAAATGCTGGGAAATTGGTCTTTCGGAGATTACTTCAAGGTTACAACCTGTTTATTAAAAATTTTTACAAATTATTCAAAAGCCTCTATTTTCTCAAATTTAAATTTACCAAGTACTAAAGAATTCACTCTAAATGAACCATTTACTGTAAATTATTTACAATTATTATTATCATTCAATTATATTTATATTTATTATTATTCAGATGTATTTATTTTACAAATTATTTAAACACGTTGATATTATGAAATTCATTAATTGACTTTTGTTAGGCAGAAGCCTGCGAATACGCCTGGAACTTGTTGACCGGTCCCTATGGCTTAAAAAAGGAACATCTGTATGTGACGTATTTCGGAGGTGACGAGAAACTCGGGCTCGAGCCGGATCTCGAGTGCAAAGAAATTTGGCGAAAGCTCGGGGTCCCGGAGGACAGATTACTGCCTTTTGGCATGCACGAGAATTTCTGGGAGATGGGCGTGAGCGGCCCTTGTGGACCGTGCACGGAAATCCACGTGGATCACACGATGCAAGCCGGCAATCAGTCTGGCCGCGTCAACAAGGGCTACGCCGATCTCACGGAACTGTGGAATTTGGTTTTCATCCAGCATCAGAGATTCGTTGATGGATCGATCGTCGATTTGGAAAAACATCACGTGGACACCGGCATGGGTTTTGAGAGACTCGTGGCGATAATCCAGGGAAAAAGATCGAACTACGATACCGATCTGTTCGCACCGTTGTTCACCGCGATCCAGAAAATAAGCAATCGTCCGAAATACGAAGGTAGATTCGGAGAGGCCGACAAAAATTCTCTCGACGCTGGCTACCGGATATTGGCCGATCACGCGAGAATGGTCACCGTTGCTCTCGCTGATGGAATGATTCCCGAGTGCAAGTAAACATTTATCTTTTACACTGTAAATAATTTCGCGGTGTTAACCAAATTGTGTGAATGGTAAAAGGAAATGGTATAAAATAATAACATCGGTGTGTTTTGTAAAAGATATAGAGCGGTGTTACTTTTGTTGATTTCACGTGGTTTAAAATCGATGTTTTCTGTAACAGGGATGACCAGAGCTCGATACTTTCCTGAGAAATGAAAATTTTGCGGTGGATGATATTTATTGCACGATCGATGAAATAAGAATCACCTATTGAAAAATTATTTTCATTTCTCAGAAAAGTATCGAGCTTCGGCCATCCCTATTCAGCAATAAAATTTTGTCAATGTTTCTGGCAGTCCACTCTATTAAGTGGCAATAAACGGGCGAGAATTAACGCGAAAATTTAGTATCAGGTACCTGAGCTGAAGCTTGGCAGACCAAAACATCATTTTATGACACATAATCCGTATATCATTAAACAAATCCGTTCTCGAGGGCATCTTTCGTTAATCAGGATCGAGGGGAAGCATAATTATATCAAGGAACTGATAGTTAAATATAAAAATTTTTGAAACATTGCCAGAGCACTTGCTACTCAACATCAAAGTTAAATGTATTATGAAAAAAAATTAATATACAAAAATTAAAAAAAAAAAAGAACAAGTCTAAATAGTAAATTACCCTACCTCAGGGTAAATCTCTGCATTCAGAGAGGGAAAAACAAAAAATAATTAACGAACTTGTTAACGTGGAATTTTTTACGAACTGAGTTGCATATAATGTGCATGAACCTTACAAACAAATCGAAATTTACATTATTCCAAAATATTATTTATATCACTGAGTTGCTGAATCTGTATCTTTTTTATTCGTACTGAATAGTATTACTTTATTAATTTTATGCACTAAATGGTATTTATATTGCGGTGTTAATTATTAACACTGATCAAACACAGCATTTTAAACCACATGTATTAACATCATGTCATTCTACACCAAATGGTGGGAACTACATATATAGACCAAGAATGTTGTTAAATTAAAACCATTTTAACACCAGATTTTTTAGGGTGTACCATAAAAGTGACACAAAAAATAACTTCGAGAGATATTTAGTCAATCTATATTAAAAAAGACATGAGGCCTCTAATCGATTCATCGGAATAGAGCGTGTATTATGCGGAGCGCATTGACTTTTGGCTAATCTCTACTCATTA
>JAPYYW010001297.1:0-31111 GCA_030522545.1 Cremastinae sp. A BG-2022a | reverse complement strand
GCGCATTAAACGAAATTGTATGAAGTATACGCTTAGTATAATTGTAAAACATCAATTCAAACATGTTGAAACGGAAAAAGCGGCCGCGTTGCTGCTCGTATATATTAAAAAAGACATGAAGCCTCTAATTTTTTCGTTTTTAAGAGTTTATTCGATCGGAAATTTCCCGTAGATAGTGAAAATGTTGATTATTCTGAGCGAAATTCAAGAATTCATATTGAATGAGCCAAAAAATTGACTTTTGGATCAGTTTTTTCAATTTTTCAATAATTCTTGGATTACGCCCAGAATAATCAACATTTTCATTATCTACGGGAAATTTAGCGATCAAGTATTCTATTTTAAAAAAGGCATGAAGCTCATAATCAATTACTCAATTAATATGCGCCTAGAAGAATTGGAAAGTATCAATTCACAAACATGTCGAAAAGAAAAAAACGGCCACGTTGCTGCTCGTATATATAAGCAACAGAAATAAAAATTTTTCTTGTATACGTATAACGAGACATTTAATAACGAATGATGTAAAATTTATGATATATGAAAAAATGAAAAGATTTTTTGACTGCACGAAGCCGTGCGAAAGCGGAAGAAGAATATTTTTAGAGTCATCGCGAAGCGGGGGTGGAGATTCGAATAATTACTACGCAATTCCGAGCCCTCGTTTGTTCGAGCAAGTGTGACGATCAATTGAAAAAGTTGACGTCTCCGATATATACACATCTGGCGTATATACGAAAATACGCGCGCACATAAAAGTAACCCCGGCATCAAAGGGATGAGAATTCAGAGGGAGTTTGCGCGATGACGAGTAGAAACGGGTAATGTTCGCATATAGTATTAACGTTCCCCACCTGCTGCTGCTGCTGAGAGAGAGAGAGAGAAAATTCGCTTCTGCCTCGAGCTAGTTCGTGCCGACAGCCCGAGCAAATTAATATTTACCTTCCTCACCGCTTCGCGCTTCGCCCTCTCTGATTCCCGCAAAAGTCCCGGCGCCTTCCAAGTACCAGAATCGTGAGGACGCGGAGGTCGCTCGCGTATTAATGGATATTCAACTCGGCTCATTCCAACCCTTGCTCGCTCTCGCAACTCCTCCCGCTCTCCTCGGTCGAAAGCCTCCTCCGGAGCTCCCCTCGACAGACACGCAAGCCGCAAACTTTGATAACCAAGCAGCCAATTTCCGGTTGCGGTTCGGCGGTCGCTCGCTCGCTTCCTCGACTCGTCGTCGTATCGGGATATGGCTACCTTCATGTATCTATTATCGCCCTTACCCGCGTGTCGCGTCCTCCTCCCTCAGCAGACACGACTCGACCAACGAGTTTTCATTTCCCGATATTCCCATTAATTCGCTATTAATTTCTTCATCATTGGTTTTCGATTTCGCTGAAAAAACTTTTCGTACTCCTCCGAACAATCGGACGAGGCGATCATTATTATTCAAACATTCGACGATCAGCGTACAATTACAATTTTCGAACGGTCATTCGAAGTTTTTCGTTCGTGGACAGTTTATTGTACACTATGTATTTTTAGGAGAAATGTATACCAGGAAAAATATTTCAACTCTTTGTATACATATTTATTGTCTCAGATATTGCGTAAATAGAAATAAAATTGATCGTAGTCAATATTGTCTAAATAGGTGTGCAAATACCTGTCTGAACGATCACGAGATATTTTTCGCATTTTTATTCCATAGTATAAAATTGAAAGGAGATGGAACGGTAATTGTGAATGAAAGGTAAACGATGAGGAAGTTTGAGGAGTGAGAAAACGTGGTGGTTAGTCGAAGTGTGCGAGTACAAGGGTTCATCGCGTGACGACGACCATCGGGACGCTGATTGTTCGAACAAGCGAGCAGCGAGTGAGAAGGAGCGACGGGGAGGATGAGGTCGACGAGCAAAGTGAAAGAGAGAGAGAGAGAGAGCTCTCGATCTCCGCCCCCGCCGCAAAGAAGAGCGGGCCGGTTGCAGCGTTGCAACGTGCACGCGCTGTTAAAACGCGGCCTCGCGCTTGACGTGACGGCGACCATTACGATGAAACCACTTAATTATAATATCGCCCTGGAATTAAACTGTGCTTGGCGCGAGCTCGTACTTGTACCGCAATTATGCCCGCCGATCCGCGCTCACCTTTTTCCCTCCCTCCTCCCGCACTCCCTGGCCGTTATTATCTGGAAAAACGTGAGAGACCGGATTCCTATCGCGCATAAAACGCCAGAACGCGGCGGGGATGACGTACGCGGGGGAAGCGGTTTTCGCGCTCGACGGAAAGCCTATCAATCGCGCCCATATATCGCCATGAACCTCGAGTGCGCGCCTCATCTCCGTCTTTTACTTTCACTTCTTTTTTTCTCATCTCAATTCGATTTTTCCACAAATCGAGCCACCGCAACGAGACGCGCTAAAAATCCGCGGCTTTTACCTCGATCGCTTCGTCGAGATTTTCGACGGATAAAAGATATATATTTCTCGTTCGCACGTAAAAATTCACTCGCTCTTATTCTAGCCTTTTTTCTAATCACGCTATTTTTTTACATTTAAGATTTTTGTGCCGTACCATCCCGTTCAAAAGTTTCGTAGCGATTCTTATTTACGATATTTTCCTATGGTCGGTAAATTATGATACACATGCATAAAATACTACGTACGAGCAACGTTGATATCAATGTGGCATATATTTTTCAATAAATATTATTTTTATGCAAAATGTTGCATCAATCGTAGAAGCTTTTAACAAAGAAGAACTAATTTTTTGATTTTTTGTGCAAACTTGACAATATTAAATTTTATGGAACAGAAATATAATGATGCTCACGAATAAGCTTTCATTTTTTTTCCTATTGCAACAATAATTTTATAATATAAATTCATATAAATGAATGAATATGAACTTTTGAATTTCTCAACACTTAAAATCAATGCAAAAAGCTTTTTCGGAAAATATGAGCTTCTTGAATGCTTTGAAAAAAATTCATCGTTCATTCTCATTCTATGGTGCTTAAAAAAACGACACGTATATGATTCACAGAGCGAGATGATTCCTGAGAAGAAAAATTAGCCATGTAGTTCTCGTAATCCCATTGCGGAGATTTAGAAAAATGTATCGGCGGCCGGCCTCGGTTTCTCTCTCTCTCTCTCTCTCCGGATTCTCGTACACGTGACAGGATGCGTGTAGGGAATTATGCGAGGGGATGTCGGCACGGTATCGAGACCCGGACAACTGATCGTTAAGGTTGTATTATGACAAGATAACCGGACGCGGCACGTCAGACAATGCGTTGATCCTCCCGAAAAATCGAGGGGCTCAAGCTCTGCTTTTTTCGCCTCGTTGATGTTCTCCCGTAGCAGTACACGCAAAATCCCTTCTGTTCGTACACGTAATCCGTGGTATAGTTTTGCACATGCACCGAGTCACCGTCATTCACGCGACATCTATTTTCAAGAGAAGTATTAACAAAAGTGCGGGTTGTAACTTTTTTTTTAAAGAAAAATGTTATATACGTACAAAGAATAATATTGAACAAGCCAAAAAACTGATTTTTGGATTAGTTTTTTGAATTTTTCAATATGAATTCTTGGATTGCGCCCCAAATAATTAGCATTTTCGTTATCTACGGGAAATTTCCGATCAAATAGGCTCTTAAAATAGAAAAAAATGTTCGAAAAATTTGGTCGGTCATACTGGTTATACTAGACCCATGAACATTTCAATTTTGCGATATCTTTTATTCTTTCTCTTCACAATTAACTTTATGAATGGTGATTTTTAAAGATTTTTGCAAGTCGAAGCGAATGGCGCAGGAATTGGGTCAATATATCAATTACTTAAAAAGTTATCATACACCTTGAAAATTTTTGAAAAAATCGAAAGGAGTGTACCTTCAAAAATTCGCAAAATTTTTTGAATTTTTCTTTTCGATTTTAAGAGCCTATTAGATTAGAAATTTCCCGTAGAAAACGAA
Source organism: Cremastinae sp. A BG-2022a (assembly GCA_030522545.1). NCBI lineage: Eukaryota > Metazoa > Arthropoda > Insecta > Hymenoptera > Ichneumonidae > Cremastinae sp. A BG-2022a. The sequence continues at coordinate 27,147 of JAPYYW010001297.1, read as the reverse complement.
AATGCTACTTATTTGGGGCGCAATCCAAAAATTCATATTGAACAAATCGAAAAACTGATTTTTTAATGTTTCAATATGAATTCTTTTGTAAACATTTATTCGGGGAGTCTTTGGTTCGAAAATTCGACCCCTCTCAGCGAAGTGAGGAGAATCGTGGAGGTGGACGTCAGGGGATGTTTTCGGTGAAGATCACACGGCGCTCATCGGAGGACCGCCCGTATGTGACACGCGCGAGTCTGGCTAACCGTATAATATGTAGATTAAGGGTGTCGGGGATCAGATATCTAGGGCATTTAATAATGCTGTTCCTGTCAAAACACACATTGGGAGCAACTGAGGGTATAATGTAGATAAATTGCCCTATAGAGAACGAGCGATACGAGCACGCGAATGTGTGTTTTTTTTCCCTCGAATTTTTCCATCGTCGATCCCCCACTTCTCGGCGGGCTCGAAAATCGTTTCTCGCTGAGAATTTCTCTCGTTGACGAACCGCCGAGCGAGTTTCTGCAGTCGCTCGGAGTCCGGGGTGCGTTTCGATGCGAAAAAGCGATCGGGAAGGTCGGAGAGATTTACGGGTATACTGGGCAAATATAGGCGGTGGAACCGTCACGAGTTCGAAGAGCGTGAAACTATACGCACGAGAAAAATATAGGGGGGTGGTCTCGTCGAGGGGTTCGCGCGTCGAGAAAATTCGAGTCCGTATATAAGATATTATCTGATGGCCCCGTGAATGGTGGACACCCTCTCGATGATGAGTCGCTCATCCCCAGCAGCGAGCGCGAAACCCCTTTCATCGACGCCTCCGGGGAGAGCTTTGACGAAACGATTCGAAACGCTCTCATTTTCTAGCTTCTCGATAACGTTAAGTGATTTTCGCGCTTTTATATCCTCGAAATTATATTTTTACGTTATAAGGTAAACGTCCAAATAGTTGGATATGTCCCATTGGTTCGACAATATTTGCTATATTATTTTTAATATTTGTATTATTTTTTTCTCAATAAAATCGTATGGATTATTTTTCATATACAAAGAGGTGTATTTTTCATAACGTTAATTTATTGAAACGAATTCGCTCAACCCTAGAGACAGAGTCGATTTTTTGTTCAATTATTGGGACATTCTATGCATATTCAAACGTTCAAGTATTTATTTACTAAAAATATTATCTAAAATTAACACATAAAATGAATTTTGGATTGTTGAAATATCAGACAATAGTTTAAATGTGAATTTGCAGCAGATTTTTTGCCAGAATATAAAAAAAAAGATAAAGTGAGAAAACCCTTAGCTGTTCAATTATTGAGACTTTTACCTCACTGTCGTCACTAAATTTTTGGTGAGCCTCATGGCGTATTACATTTTTTAAGCTTTTGATCGATAATAAACCAGTGCTTTGATTATTATAGATCGTTTAGTAATTAAATATACTTTTAGTTAGTATATAGATATGTATATTAATGCATCTTATAAAATTCAAAAGCTTGTTCATGAACTATACAGACCATATCGAAAAAATGCAATCATTCAAATTAAATAAGTAAGGGGCATTAATATCGAGACATTTGGTTTTTCAATAAAGTACATTCGAATAAATTTAATTAAATTAATTAATAATTATTCCCATCGCAAAGATTTTTGCATATCAATGCAAATCTGGACAAGTAATGTTATCAAATTGGGGACGTATGATAATGGGACAAATTTTTTAATCATGATTTATGAAAAGAGTATTTGTCGGATCGAGGTCAGTCAGTGATATTTAGAAACGTCTTTGTGATACTCTTTTGATAGATCATGATTAAAAAATTCGTCCCATTATCAGACATTTCCAATTAAATAACATCATTTTGTCCCAATGTGCATTGATATGTAAAAATCTTTGCCACGAGAACAATTATTATCTAATCGGAATGAAATCTAGATTCATTCGAAAGTTAATTAAATTTATTCGAACGTACTTTTTTGAAATTAAAAAATCGGACAATTTTGCCGAAAAATATCTTAAAAACCATCAGGTGTCCCGATATTAATGTCTCTTTTACTGTATAGTATACATTACGTAGTACGACAAAAAAAAGGACAAATATTTTCGTGTCCGTACACCCCGATTCGCATAATTTTTTCTTTCAATACCAGACGGTGTGCAAGATCGTAGGAAAATTTTTCCATCCACGTAACGAAAATAAAGCGTTTATTGTCGGAAAAGCGCTCGCTGGGTGGTTACATGGAGCGAGACAATGGTCTTGTTCGCGAGGAAGCGAAAATAGTGGCGGGGGAGGGGGTTTGAGGAAAGCGTTCGTGAAAACTGTGGCAGGAGAACCGCAGGATTCGCGAGAGCGGTTCTCGAGGGTACGGAAAGATTTGGCAGGAGGTGCCAGTCAACAGAATCAGCGGGAGCGAAGCCGCGCGCCGGGGGAGCGAAACTCGAGGAGGGCAAACGAGTTGGCGCTGTACTGTTTAGTCGAGCGCGTCGAGCATGACTCGAGTGCGACATGAATAACTGAGTAGCTCAATTCTGGGAGCTCGGCGCCGTCTCCGCCGATCCGAAGCCCGGAAAATGCACGTACTCGCGGAAAGGAAAGAGAGAGAGAGACAACTCTCTGCCACCTGCGTTGCCCGTTCCAGTTATATCCTGCTGGAGCATTCTGGCCACTTTCCGTCCTTCTAATGGCCAACTTCTCGAATGAGAGGAAAAGAGAGAAAAAGAAAGAGAGTGAGAGAGTGAAAGACATAATATTATCAGAGAATTGTGCACGCCTAATTAGCCAGTGCTAATGCAATCCTGGCTGATTACACATTCCACTCGGCGATCCTCACCTCTTCTCTCAGCTTCACCTCTATTCTCGTGCTTCTCCCTTCTGTCTCCCTGCTGTCTTTCTTTCTTCGTACACAAAAATACGTATACACTCGTATAGAAGCTCCATGTTTGGTCTCTCTCGATCTCTCTTCCTCATTTACTTCCCAATAAGGATTCTCGCAGCCTCATACCTGACGCGAATTGAACGCAGGAGCTCCTCTCTCTCTCTCTCTCTCTCTCTCTCTCTTTCCTGAAAAAAAATTCTCCTGAGAAGTTTCGAGCTACATCTCCTTTGAATTATATCGAAGTTTCGGAATGAAATTTTTGGCCTCTCTCTTCTCAGTTGGAGAAAGAAATGAGAGGAGAAATTCTCCGATCGTTACCCGTCCTTTTTTTTTCCGTCGAGAAATTTATTTTCGAGACAATTCGGTTCCATAAAGCCCAGGGCAAGCCGGCAGTACATATGGTTTCAATTCTGAGTATTTCGGTGCTTTTTTTTCCGTTGATGCCCGGCTCTTTTTCCTCTTTTTGTTTCCTTCGCACTCCAGAGTCCGGTGTCGTTATTTTCCTGCACTTTATTTCCCTTTTACTTTTTCCAATAGCGCTCGGGCCGCGTATAGGTATTCGGCCTCGAGGCGCTGCTCGAATCGGCTGCTCGCTCCCTCTCTTCTTATTCTTGCCGGAGCACACGTCTCGAAGAGAAGGGCGCCGGCTAGGAGGAGAGAAAGAGAAGAGAGAGAGAGAGAGCGCGAGGGGAGGTATGAGAAAGGGTCGGTCAGCTCGGCGGAAAGCGGAGATGGACCCCAGAGTTCGATTGGTCAGATAGGGTGCGCATGAGCCGGAGTTGACGTCCAAGCCTGGTAGCGTTCGCCCATAAGGGGGGGAGGAGGAGGAGGAGGAGGAGGATGCTTGCCGCGAGGGTGGATGAGAAACGACGGCAACCGGCAATATAACCTGAAGAAAGACTCGATCGGAGTCGAGTCACGTAATGTTCCTCCACCTCCTCAGGTTCTACTTTATAACTTCTATTAATCCTTTATCAGGTCCCTGCCTGCCTCGCTTCCTCCCTGCCTTCCACTACCGCTCAGAACTTCGTGCTCCGGTACTGTACGGGGCTTGTTGTAATGAAAAATCTCACGTTCACCGCGCACCGTTGGACCTTCGACCTCCCTCGTCTGCTCTCTCTCTCTCTCTCTTTCTCTACTTCGTCTACTTCCAACTTTCTTATTATTTCTCCTCCCTCGTTCTCTCACATTTCTCTCTCTCTCTCTCTCTCTCTCACTCCACTTCAGATATTCTCAATCCAATCCCGCCGAGATAACGAGAAGAAGAAAAAAATTCAACGTTTGATACAAAATTCTCTTCTCCCTAATTAAATGTGGACCAGTGAATGAGAACGAAACTCGAATCCAGTGGTCATGGTTATTATTTTTGATAAATCGATTTATTTTGTGGGAATCCCGTTCTTTGTACCCTTCCAGACCGAGCGTGCGACGCCTTAAGTTCTAATTTTTTTATTTTGAATCAATGCTTCTCGGAGGAGACATTTTTATGAATATAAAATCTCGTAGGGAAATAAATATTTATTTTAACAGGTTCAAAGGAAATTATTTTTAGGAGGAAAATTGAGAGAAAAGCGTCTGGTCCGGTGTCTGAGATTCGTCGCTGGCAAAGCGTCACAACTGTCGCGGAGACACACGCTTATTAGCCGAGAGTACCCTGATATCGTGTGTGTCCTTACACGCAAGCTTCACGATCCAATCTCCTGGAAAATGAACAGAGAGAAGCTGGACGCCTCGTCACCGGGACATCTGCGCTAATTTCACACCGCTCTGACTGCGTTCAGCCGAGCTGCCATCAGGACACTTCGGTCTCTGTATTACCACGATCCCTCGCCCCTCTGCTCTGCTCGTTACTAATCGCCTTTCCAACTGCGTAGATTCTTCCACCTCGCACCAAAAGTTAAATCACCTTCTCTACTTCATTTTTCACAACATTTTTAATGGTATCACATTTTTCATTAGAAACGACTCTTTTATCTTTGAATAAAAGTTATGAAATATCTTGAATTGCGCGACACAGATCAAATATCCATAATTATTTGCAATAATTAATTGCTAATGAAAAATTTCAAAATAAATATAATATCGAATTTTTTTTACATTAAAAAAAAGTTCAGATGGAATACGTATACGTATTTTAAGGAATTTTGTTAATATTGAATATTTGTTTCATTTTTTTTTGTAAAATGTAATAAAGAATAAAACTATATATAGTACTTTCCAAGAATTCAAGGGAAAATATGTTCCGGCAAAAAATAGTCGAGGTCAGCGGACTTTTTTCGACGGTGAGAAAAAAAAAGAGATTGGGCGATGGATTTGCCGCCCAGAGACGAGAATGCACGTGGAACAGTGGCAGTTTTGTGTCTGGAAAATTCGTCGGAGGAAGCTTGTTCGGTGGACGAGGTGACACGACGGAAAGCGGGCGAGGATAAAAAGAGGGAAAAGAGCTCGTTGTTGGCTTTTCCTCTCGGAGAGTTCGTGGGGTCGCGAATGCGGCGCGCGGAGAGAAATCGTCCGATTCGTTCGCAAGGGGCATCGTCGGAATAAGGGAGAGAAAGAGAGAGAGAGAGAGAGAGAAAGAGCGCGAGAGAGAGATGGATTTTCCAGCAGCGTTGTTCCCTCCGGTTCGGAGTACAATATCGCGGCAACATAACTCTTCTCCCCTCGTTCATGGCCCGCCTCTCCCGATCCTCGCATGATGCGATATTGCTCGTGTCTTTGTGCGAGTTCTCTATAAATATAGAGCCAACTCGAATGGTAGAAACATCAACCCTCCGCGACGACCCCCTGGCCTCGTCCCGCAACCTGCTCTCCCTCTCTCTCTCTCCTCATCTCTCCTCTTCGCATTCTCTCACTGTCGATTTCTCTCGTTCGCCAAAGCGGCCCCCTTTCTCTCTTTCAAGATACTATACACTACACACGTGTACCCCGCATCTGTATTATTTCGTACGTGTGCTTGGGCGAAAGCTGATGCACAATTCCACGCCGATTTCTTTCTCTCTGCGTTTCCACCTCGTTTTCTCTCTCTCTCTCTCTCTCATTCGCTCGCTGTTGCTCCGTTCGAATTCGCTACTGGTGCGTCCACCCTCTCTCTACACCTCCATTCCGGACTACCCGCTTTGTTTCAATAATACTGTTTATATTGGAACGCGGAGCATTGATCTGTTTGCGCGCGCGGCGCGCGGTGCCAGCAGGAACCTCCGTCCTCTTTCCGTCGCTCCGGCATGACGGATTTCTCTCTTTCTCGCCGGCGCCGCGCGCGCTTCCACGATCCTTCTCTCGTCCGAAGATGGACACATAGGGGGCTCTCTCTTCTCATCGCGGCGCTCGCTCGCTGCAACAACGTACATTTTCCAAGGGGCGAACCGACGCTTCCCAAACACGCTCTCTTCTACTCTCCCTCGGTACGAGGTATCTATTATTCTATATACACAGTAATTCTGACCAGCGCGCCCTGTGTATCGTCTCTTCCCTGCTGCGGTATGCTTCACACGGAATTGCGAAAGAGCTAGCCGGCCGGCTAACGGCCGACAGAGCGCGACTGAAAAAATGTAAATGGCATTCACGTGCCTGACTTTGAACGATGTACCCGAAGTGCTGAGCAATGGGAAATATGTGCTGCCGCGAGACGCGGACGAAATTGAAAAAAATGGTACGCCCGCGCAAAAAATTGACGAGTCTGACTCTCGCTCTCTCTCTCTCTCTTATTCTCTCTCTTTCTCTTCTCAATGAATTTCCCAAAATTTGTGCTCTCGTTATTGGCTCTTCTTTGCCCTCTCCTGTCGATTTATTGATATTTTCGAAGCACTCGGTAAGACCGTAATGAAGAAATACGTGAGAAAAGGGTGAAGGGTGATTGACGCAGCAAATATTAATCGTGGGTCTGGATTAATATTTTCAATTGTTTTCCTTCGTACATCGAGTGTTTTTCTCTAGCTTCCTTCGGGGTTGGCGGAAATATGATGCGTTCTCACGCTACGTCGAATCAAAATTTCTGCTTATGTGAGGTAGTTCTATAGATACAGTCAAATCAAAAGTTTTTATCCCAATGTATTATTAAGAAAAGTTGTTGCAGATTGTTTCAAGAGCAACATATACTCAAAATTACTTGCCACGTATGTATGAAAATTAAAAAAATCATAATCTTAGGATTTTTTTCTTTGAAGTACAATAAAGAGCTATGCTAAATTTTAAGAAGGTTCGCCATCTAGATTTCAAGATATTTAGGATTGAAAATCGCAGTATTTAACACGGGCTCTTATAGGAGAGCACTGAAAATTGGGATTTTTAATAATAAATATCTCAATTTCTACGTGGTGAAGCCTCTTAAAATTTTTGGTACGCATATGCATAACGTATCAAAGAATCACTCTACTAATTTTCAACAAAATCCTAAATAATTGATAAAACTATAGAACTACCTTAAGTACAAAATCGTATATATTTTACATTATATTTAATTCTGTATTGTAAAATCTACTATATTTTTAATGTTGCTTCCTCTAAAACCTTTTAGTCAAAGCTGAAAAAATTATCTGTTATTGGTCAATTCCAATGTCCAATTATACTATATACTGATGACTGAAATATAAAAAGAAAAAAATCAAAAACAAATAGCCACTGTAGTCAAGTGTCAGAAGCATGTAAAAGCACCTTAATGTTTTCAATCGAAGAAAAAAATGAATTGGGGTGGATGAAAAATTGAAGTTTGAAGGTTGAAACGATTGGAGCGCGCCGAGATAAGTACCCCGTGGAGGACGACCTCCTGGAGCTGTTTGGTTCAATTTTTTGGATTGATTGTCCATAATAGGGGGTGTTTGGAGGGCGAACGCGTTTGGCTTGCGGGACGAGGGTACGGACACGCAGAGGTCTCGAAGATCGAGTCACGGAGCGAGGCGGGGCCGCTGGAAAGATGCGAGAGTCAGCATCGGCCGAGGGTTCGAACCCTCGAGTCTAACGTCCCTCGTTCTTCTTCCTCCTCTTCTCTCCTTTTTCCTTTTTCTTCTGGATGCCCCTCCGAAAATTCAGGACCTGCTTCGCAGATACTGAAAGCACGGGTATATATTTTTCCTCCTTTTTTTTCCCTCGCGCTAAAATACACGGAGTATAGCTTTCGAGCTGGCATCTATCGACGGCGATCAAGAAAAATGATATGACCGGTGGTGTCCGAGAAAACGAAATGACTTTCGGCTCTGGCCAATGGCGGCCCGCTATTCTCCTTTCCATTCTCCACCCTCGTGCGATAACAAATTCCGAGAGGGCGGTTATGGTTTCTGGATCGTGATGAACCGTCATACTGCGAAATTCTTATCCCTCGGCGGATTCATTTTATGAAAAGAAAATATCTTACTTGGATTTTTTTCCGCCCCGAGTATTCGGATCCGGGTCTTAAAATTGCACGAATATGCTAAAACTTTCAGGGGAAAAGAATAACAGAGCACGCGAGAGGAAACGCGGACTTTCTGACGGCAAAGATGACCGGATTATTCAAGACGCGTTTGAAATAACATGGTAAAACCTTTTGACGGAGCAATCTTCTTCTCTCCACGTGGAAGCTGCTTCTGAGCTGAGAGAGAAAAAGGCGGGTGGGGGGGGGTGAGACGCGAAAAGGGTGGAAAGAAAACGAACCGAAGGCGAAGACTGCAAGTTCCGGCCAACAATCCGCGTCGATAAATAAAGGATTGGCTGTTCCCTCGGTCAATATTGATTTTTAAATTGACCAGCGAGAGGGAATCCGCGAAACGATAGATATAGTATATCGAGCACAAGGGGGAGGGGAAGAGGGGCTGTGAATCGAATTGAGAGAAACGGGGAGGTCGACTTTTCGAAGGCTCGAAGGTGGATCGTCGACGAGGTTCCGGGCCCGCTGGGTCCATACGTCCGTGGAATAACCAGAAATTCCAGCCAGGACCTTATTCCGCTCTCGGAATCTCTCTTTGCCCTGGGATTTGATTATAAATAAATGCGAGGAGGGACCGGAGACTCCGAGAAACGAGAACAAGAGAGTGCATCAGTCGTTGTTGCATATGCAGCCGGTGCATATGCGAGGACGCTCCGAGTCCACTCCGTTGCATCCATAATGTAGCCAGACCGGTGTGTATTTGCCTTCCCGTAAACATCTCTTGTGTTTTCATCCTTTCGATCCTCCTTTCGTTACATTCAACTCCGTACGAACGTGCACCATATTCTCTTCCCTGAAGTCCGTACTTCGCTCATACCGTTCATACCAGAGTGAATCCAAGTAGACCTCGTTACTGTCTCTCCATCAACTTCTCAATCGATGCGAGCAAAATGGACGTTTCCTTCGACAGTTTCATCATCAATTATACAGACCTGCCGCGAGTTTTTATCATTGGTGATGGTGTTTCAATTAAATTTTTACTAATCAATTGTTATCAATGGCATATTGTTGGGTACATTTACTGCTGACGTCAATTTTAGACAATTTTAAGGTAGAAGGAGGAATTTTAAGGTTGAGACAGAATTTCTTAAAAATTTGTGCAAATCTTTTTTGAGGTCATGTTGAAATGTATGAAAAATTTTATGAAGATCTAGTAATCGAGATATTAATTGTTGAAAGTCGTCGCATTTTTTCATCTCTCATAAGAGCCCATGTTAAAAAGTGACAATTTTTAAAAATAGATATTTCGATAACCACATGGTTATCTTAGCCTAGTTATTAGTTATCTTAGTTATGGTTAGCCTCTTTAAATTTTGTACACATGATAATATGATGTCAAAGAAGATCAGGATAGATTTTGAAAAAATTCTGCCCCAAAAAAATTCAAGTGATGATTTTATATTTAGTTAACACATGCAGCTAAACTTTTGAATAGACTGTCACGCGATTTCTATCTTAAGCTTCGTTTTACAACTATCAAATTGATAGATGAAAGATGGTGTATCAAATAACAACACATAATATATTATCTGAAACACAAAAAATGGTACGTATCTTATAAAGACATGAAAGTTATAGAGGAAACGACTGTAAATGGCACATCTGCAATGTCTAATGTCATTCGATGGAACGTCAGTCGTATGTCGATGGCATGTATAGTGACTTCAAAGAACTTCAACAATGATGTGTCATCGGTAAAAGTTGCATTTCCTTATCTCAGTCGAAGGATTCAAAGAACGATTGGTGCAGACTATCTTGAAGTACTGTGGAAGCCCTCAATGCGCTAATCAAAGCTCGAGGGCACGAGCTTTCCGCAAGGAGTCGAGAAATATAATTATAGTGAAGGAAGCTCGTACCTTTCCCGTCTATCCGTCGTCTCCTTCCTTCGGTTGCCCCGGAGCGGCTAACCAGATTATTGTGGTCTCTCTCGCTGAGAAATGCCTCACCTTCCACTCTATTTCTCTTTCTTGCCCCTTCGCGAGGCCTGTGATCCCGCTCTGCGAAAAATAGAGCGAGAAACCGAGAGGGAAATCCTCGCTGATCTTTCGAGATTCTTTGATGTTGCCTAAAACGCTCCCAGATGAAAGACCAACGCGATCCTCGAGCGATTTCTGCAGGTGAAGGAACCTCTCAGCCCGAAGTTTGATTCCCATGCTTCATTTAATCGCGGGAATCTATCGATATCAGGCCAAGGAGAATTCTTTGCGGGACGCATAATTTAGGTAAACCTATTGCAATTAAAAAACTGTAAAAAGAAAATCATTTTACTAAAATAAATACATTAAATAATGAAAGACTTTTATTTTAATGCATCAGTTTTTTTTTTGATAAGATTTCTTTTTCATCCCAGGGAAACTGTAAATATGAGAAAACATTCCGAATGGTCGAGATTGCGCAGACGTTTTATTTCTTATAGGAATACGAGTCGCCCTCGGTCGTTCATCGATCAAAGACGTTTTTATTATCTCGAGGAATGAAAGGGACGAAAAGCGGTCGCGGAACTTTCCGACGAGCCGGTACATCACGTCCTCCTCACTCGTCCGTAAATTCCCTTGACGCGAATTTCCTTCGTCCCCGGGCCGTTGTGTAATTTCGAAATTGCATTGTCAATTCGAGAGTCTCGGGAAGTGCTGATGCCGGTAATGTCGACCCTAAGATGGGTCACCATTAAGTACCACAGTGACGATCTTTCTGGCTATTAATGTTGGAAGATCCACTTTAGAAATGAGAAATTAAAAAAATTAAGCCCTTAGTAATTCTTTTTTGTAGCTACGAGTACTCTTGTTCATACTTTATACTTTTGACTTTATACGATACCAATATTTGGTATTGGTTATAAACATTTATTGTTATATCAAAATATTAGAATGTTTACTCTCTATTTCATACCTCAAGTCGATCGTATCACTTATATATGAAATTTAATTTTTTTTTAAATTCATTTTTATCGAAGATGAAAATAAACTTCGGATGTAGCAGGGAGATCTCTCGTAATACGTTTTATTATAGATCGCGTTAAGTGGTTTAAAACGCACCAGTTAAAAATTCCCAGACCAATACATTATTTAAAAAAAGAAATAAATAAGTCAGCTCTTCGGCGGAGTTACTTTACTTAAAAGAATAAAAATGCGACAACCCAAAAATGTAACTAAAATTCAAATTGGCTGAACATGACAAAAAAAAAACCAAAAAAACAAAATGTTCGTTGTGACAAAAAAAATTGACAATTAAAATAAAATGTCATACGTAGGTTGTATTTGATTCGCACATACATTATTTCTATACGTATATGCACGGGGATGGAAGCGAGAGCACATGCAAAGGAGAGGCGAAGTGTGTACGCGGAGGTGGACACGGAGGGAAAGAGACCGGAGAAAGCGGAGTAGTGACCGAGAGAGCGCGGAGAAAGGGAAGGGTGGAGGAGGAGGAGGAGGCGCGGAGGGTGGAAGGCACACCCGACGCTACAGAGCGCAGAAACGCGAGGAACAGATAGCTCGTATCGGTGGTGTCGGGAATATTCGCGCCGGTGTGCGGCCCGATGTATTCGCATCGGAGAAACGGGGTTGAGAATATCGTGCGGTGTCGTACATAAGTCCGGAGTGTATGTGCACACGCATATTTATCTCTGAGAGAGAGAAAGAGAGGGAGAGAGAGAGAGAGAGAAGAAATATATCGTTTGGTCTCGCTCGTGCTGACAGTGTGTCCAGCATTTGCGAGATGGAAGTGGAGAGGAGGATCGCTAGCATGGCGGCCTCCGGGGGCACCACAGCAGTCTGGACGCTGGCCTGGCGTTTCCCCTCTCCGTAGCTTCTCCTCCGGCGGTCTCCGCGTCTCGCCCTCCGCGTCAACCCTCGGCGCGCCATCGGAGGCAACGACGTTTCGCCCGGCGCTGCGGCCGGCCGTCCGGCCGCGGCCAACCCCCATACACCCGTTGCCATAGGAACGAGCTTGTCATTAAAGCATCGCCTTATCATAACCGACGCGGGGGAGGAAGCCAGCCAGCGAGCCGGGACTTGCTCTCGACGCCATCTTTACACCCGAAACTCGCCCTCTCGCTCTCTTCCCCGCTCGTTATATTTCTCTTCTTTTGTCTCCCTCTCTTTCTCTCTACCATCGTTCTCTTCCTCCCGCGCCGTTAAATTTCTCTCGCTTTTTCTCTTTCTCCGTTTCTCCGCACTCTCGCCGTGTCTCCCTTTCATTCGGCTTTTCTCCGGCTTGCATGCCCTCCTGCCTCCCCCTCCGCGAGCGACACAACCGCGTATATAACCCGCGATCGTTTCCCCTCCGCACGACTTCCACCCTCGCGTACAAATAGCCCCGCTGTCTCTATCCACACATATTCCGTGAAAATGCCGGCTACAATCGACACTGCCACGTATATCCCGCTTTACGATACACTCTCGCGCCCTTTCTCTTTCTCTCTCTCTCTCTCTCTAAACCCCTCTCCCCCGCCCACCCCCTCGAGCCTCCTCTCGCCGCATCGCTCCCTCGTTGCCCGATCCCTGTGCGCATGTGACGCTATATGTACGCGTATGTGCGGTTCCGGGCACGTGCTCGCTATGACGGAGAGGACAGAAACTTGCCTGCCTGCGCACAGCTCCCCGCGGACAGGCTCTATATATGTGTACGACCGAAACCCCTGCGAGAATCTGCATATGCATCCCCAAACTTCTGCCCTTTTCCAAAAATACGATCGGTCCTTCACCGCTCGTCGTCGTTGTACTATACATGAGTCTTTTTTGCGCTGCTTGACTCGATAATATATATGTTTTTTTTTTCTTTCCCTAAAGATTCATTGGGTGATATATCACGATACAGTGGAACTTACTATACAGTCGAAAATATATTTTGTTTATTTTAGAAGTATAAATATATTTTTATGTTTTGAATTTAATAATATTTCTGGGAACAACTATGGTGCACGCTATAAAAAATATATTCAGTATATATATAGTTATTTTTTTAATTTTAATTTCATTGTTGAAATCATGTACGGATTCCATTAGATTATATTTCGAAATTTGCTTATTTCAATCCCACTTCAATTCAAATTATTAAATCACAATCATCCAAATTGTATTTCATATCATTTCAACAAAAATCTGTTCTCAATGTACAAGTTTTTTCGATATATTCAATTTTCTTTACAGAATTTACTTGAAAATGAATGATCTATTTATATTCTAAGGAAAACGTGGTTTATTTTGTCTTTCTAGATTGTGACGTATGTAAATTTTTCATTGAACTTGGTGCGATTGAATGTCACAAAATAAAAATGATGAAGGCCAGGAATAAAGAAGAAAATCATTGTACCGCAACTGGAACTCGAGTGTATTTCTGTGTATCTCATTAATTTCAATCGATGTATATAGATAGAGCAAAAAGAAAGAGAGAGAGAGAGAGAGAGGAGAGAGAAACCTCGTCGCACGATGCCGTGCAAAGTCGACGAGACTCGTTGATTAATGAATTCCGCGTTTTTGACTTGTAAAAAGTGGGGGAGCGAGCTTTCAGCGAGTCGATTTATTACTCGCGTAGCCATTCTCTCCATCGCTCAAACAATTGACTGTCGCCGACAGTCGAGCCTCGTCCTCGCGATTTTCACGAACAATATTTCCAAGACGAGAACGATCGGTTCGAAAGCGAATCAATTTCGAGAAAAATTTCATTACCCTTCGAAAATTCTGTAAAATAGGCCTCGGATGACGAAAGCAAGCGAAAGTAGTCCAAGCCTTGTCGTACGACAGCCATCAACTGTAAAACAATCCTGAGCAGTTGGAAGCTCGATTAATTTTCTAAGATAACTGCATCGGGTTTTATATTATTCGCAATACCATTTATTATACTTTTATATAGAGAAGAAAAAAGGCCCAGAGATGGAGAGAGAGACCGAGTTGACAAGAGACGTTGGCAAGGTTATGTCGAACGTCTCGGGAGTTGATGCACGTCTGTGGGTCCGAGACGCAACCATATAAGTAATCCGAACCGTCTGGCCGGTTGGACATGCATAAACGTAGATGCAAGTGGATATGGCAGGTAACTGGACAGACAGACGCGCGCGCGCTCTCGCGAACAAGGCAAACTATGGCAAATCGCGCAAAACTTGCACCTGGCTCCCCGGTACGAATCGGGGATCATTTTTCTACGCGTCGCGAGGCTCCGGAGAAATATACTCTAGTGGGGATTCCCCGAATGCTACGTGCCGGAGTGGGAATGCTCGATCCGCGATCCGTGCCTCGCTTTTAATTATATCGTGTGCAAGATCGAAAATAATGCAAATTTCTTTATGTAGTTCATATTTTTCAATCAAAAATTACACATGGGTAAAAATATGTATCAAATATGGGAGACATTTTTTAAAGTGTTTATGAAACTTGATTTCCTAAAAACTTGGCATCGATCTTAATATTTTTAAGATTTTAATCCACGTATTTATTTACGTATAGGATATTTACTTGAGAAAAACTGATAATAATTATAATAGGTAGTATATCTAACTCGAGTACGTGTAGCGAATAAAACACGCATTCGAGTGCGATGGGATAAGATAAGATAGAAGTGATAATAAAACATATCCTTAGTTATACGCTCTTTTATCGAAAAAAATGTATTTTAGAGTGAACCTTCAAACAATCTAAAATATCTAACGTGTTCATTAGCGTGCAAGGTTTAATTATTTACCATAAAAATATATATGGTCATCGAACTTTTCATTGAATTATTTAATGATAATATCAGATATGACACTTATCCGTGAGTGAATTCGAGTCAAACTATAACTTAAAAATGAAAATCACTTTTTAACTATCTGTATTACATCAATATTTTACATTTCGAAATTAGTACGCACTGAAAACGAAATTTGGTTGATTCAACAAAATATTTGTTTCAATACGTTCAACGATATTATTTTGCAAATTGAACTAAATTCATGCTTGATTTAACTGAAGTTTAATTATTTTTAATAATCAAGTGTTGTTTCGACGAAATATTTTCAACTAAATCTGTTCTCAGTGTATATTTGGTAAAAAAACGATTTATTTAGTCTCAAAAGCCTCATTTAAAAATAAGCCAAACAGTTTCTCATTTGACTAGTAAGTATATCGCTAATACCTCCTTAATTTATTTTTTAAAGCTCCGCCCATGCCGTTTCTGCCATATAATTTCTCCGGCGCGCGGAATCATTTTTTTCTCTCTCGGAAACCAAACGTTCGATCTCCGTTCGTAGGACGTTCCTCTAGCCAGGGTTACAAAGCCTTCGCCCGTGTAAGTGTAAATACCGGGACAGTGTTGGTTTACCCCACAAAGAGAAATTCACGAAGAACCGAGCCGGAGTGCGACTCGCTCGGAGAAGTTACAGCCGCGATCTCGCCGTTTCCGAATCTTCGTGCGGAAGTCCGCGCGCGCGTGTGTGTGTGTGTTTTCGGACGCGTCCGTGTGGGAGTCTAATCGCAGCGAGCTCGTATTTGTCCAGGCGAAGGTCTTGCCTCCTGGACTCGCGTCATGCGCTCGATCCCTTTTTTCCCCTCCTCTCTCTCTCTCGCTCTCGCTCTTCCGTGAAACGTCGACGTCCTAGGACAGTCTTGCGACTCATTGCAGCCTCTCCCCTCGCGCTTTCGAGAGCTCGGAATAACGAGTCTCATTAATCCAATTAACCAGTAAATAATGGGATAGCATTTTCGTATTTACGAGAGAATACTTGTAGCAGCGCGAGCCCTAATGGAGTTTTGAGCTGACTATCAATATATCGTTGGCCCTTGCCCCACCGAGCCCCGAACACACAAAGTACGGGTCACTTTCTCGCTCGCTCGGTTACCGGGCGAGTCGCGACCCTTCCCGTGTCTCTTCTACTCGCTCCGGAACGAATATAAGGGCATGCGACCGAATTCGAGACATAAATTCGCCGCACTTCTGCCTCTCACTTTATCCTGCTCTCCTTCCCTCATCCCCTTATATTCATTTGCCTCCCACCACACTCCATCGTCGCCATTTATCTCGTTTAATCGATATTTCTCGAAATAATTCATCGTCTATCAGGAAAACTCATTTTTCAGTCATTTTTTTTCCCCTCGTAATTGCTTCCTCATCTCGCTTTTTGCCTCTTCGCTTCGTCTCGTTCTTTTCCTATTTTTATAATGTTTTTCGTTAATCTCGAAAGTATATTTATCCCCGTTGGGGAAGGGTTTACGGACAAGCTTTTATTGCTACACAAATGTGTGGAAAACAGACACTTCGAAGTCAGAAATTGAGGGGGCGAGGGGGAGGGGAGAGAAGGAGAGTGTGAGCCGGTGGTAATATTTGCTTTGCCCGGGCTAAGTCGGTGAAAAAGCATTCATGTTTTTCTTGTCCCCGGTCCGACAAGAGTACGTCCGTGAATGAAAGATATTTTTACGACGATCCGATCGTGTCCGTTCCCCGCTGAAACATTGACGAAACGTCGCTCCGACACTTGGATCGCGTGTATTTTCTTCGCTCTTTTTCCTCGAGAAAATTTCATTTGGTCAGAAGTCGCGTCGGGCGAACAAATTAATATTTACGGTTTTATCCGGTGACGAGCGTGCTGGCTCATCGATATCGGGGAGAAGAAAAACTCGGCGGCGTTTAATTCTCGTAATCCTTTAATTAATTCAATTTCTTTGATACAGCAGCCCACCCCCGGGGGGGATGAAGGCCGGAGAGCGAGCGGAGGGGATTCGGGAAACAAGTACTCAATTCCTCTTCGATTAAACCCAATTCCATGGTCCTCGAGCGGTTGTATCCCGAAGTGAAAAATGTTCCATCACGGATGCGAGTGTAAAAGAGAGCTTTTTTCTCCCTGCTGATGCCTGATTCGAGCCCGAACTCTCGCCTCGCCGCGCCTCTTTTTTTCCTCCGTCAATATTATCGCGCCCTTGCGATTTTATTTCACGCTGGGATCCGAAAAAACTTGGCTCGGGTAAGTCGCGCGAAGACTCATTGACTCTAATATCGCCGGCAGTCTCCGAAATTCGGTACTGCGCGAGAAAGGTGCCGAATGAAGGAAGAAAAAGCTAGAGAGAGTAAGAGAGAGAGAGAGAGAGAGAGAAATAAAATAAAAGAATGGAGGGAAAAGAAAGCGCTTGGCAATAATCGAATGTATATTCGTATCACGTTTTTCGCGTAGATCCAACATGAGCCGGCATCGATAAAATGGAAAACGCGAGAATTTCCCTCATGCGGGGTATATCGTTTTTTTCCCCCGGCCCGGCTCTCCTCCCCTCATGCCTTGCTCCTCACTCCTCGCTTTTCCTTTTCGTCTCAGACACATCGAGTGAATCAATAGAAATTACGATTACTTTACCAATCGCCGTTGTACGCGTATTTATGTATATTGGAGCATTACGTACACCGGGAGAGGCAAAAAAGTATAAGCGTCCCGAGCGAAGAGTCCTCACCCCCCGGCTCGATTTGCATATTCGTTTGAAACAATATCCAGGCTCTCGCGTACTCTCGTTTTAACGGGGCGAATTCTGGAGCGGGGGATGAAACAGGAACGCCCGAGGGTACGGAGCCAAGAAAACGAGCGTTCGACAATTTCAATTAAAACAAGCATATACGCGCGCAAAAGACACCTCCATTCTCGTGTCCTCGCAGCAGGCACGGAGCGACTCACACATTTTTGACTCCCGGTTAATATGTATTTATTTTGGGAAAAAATGCGAGGGCGCGCCCTTGCCGGTTATTTCGTTGGAAAAGGTGATCGGCACCTTTATATTCTCACGAGGCTTCATTCGCCGGTGGTATAAGGCGGAAGAGCGAGGACGCGCGAGATGTCTTTCCGCACCCAACCCCCTCGTGGTATATTACCCAAGCCAGACGAGTCCTGAATTCGAAAACAGTCATAAAACTCTTGGCGATGTTAATTTTCTCTCGCTCGCTCTCCGCATTTTATCCCGCGCCCATTTCTCGCTTTTCCCAGCCCCGCGACAATATCGCCACTGAAAAATCAACCGATCCTCAACGACAGTTTTTTTCCTTCAATAAGAAAATGCCGGCGAGTGAGAACTGGGGGATGAGGGAGAGCATTTCGCGCGAAACAACGCGCGATCGCGGCTAAAAATGGACGCGCGGGGGTTCCCGAGGTAGGATGAGACGCAACAACAGCTATAGGGGTGGTGTCTTGGAGGAGAAAAGCGAGAAAAAAGAAAATAAAAGGAAAAACAAAAACGAATATAAGAACGACGTAAAAAGAAGAGAGAGGAATATATATAGCGGCTAATATTTTGGGACAGCTCGCCCCTCGCCCGCCCTATGCTTACACCGGAGAGTTCCTCTGCTCTCGTTATTTCCTTTTGAACCCCCCGCTTTCGAGCCGACACCGGGCGCTCCCTCCCCCGCGCCGGGTATATATAAGATATATCCTTTAAATGGGAAATCGAAACGTTTGGGAGATAACTCTCCGCGCCGGGGTGAGAATGTATTCAAAATGGCGGAGACCCGGGTGAGAGAGAGAGAGAGAGAGTGAGCGAGGGGACGACGCGGGGCGGCGGAGCAGAGGCCGAGATGAGAGGAGGCGAAGGAGAAAACGCGCGTTATGGAGCCGGCGTGGAAGCAGGAGATGGCGGCTCCCGTAACCTCCCTATGATGATACGAAACATATTCCACCCTTAAGAGCCCGGGACGTGGGGGAAGCAGGAAGAGGCAGGCTCGCTTTTCGCCCTCCACCCTCTCTCTATACCCTCTCTCTCTCTCTCTCTCTCTCCTGGTTCCCTCGCCCTGCTGCGGCCCAGCGCCGTCGCTTCCAACTATAAAATAAAATTCATCGTCCCTTCCTCCGACACACTTTTCTCCTTCGCTATTCTTTCGACTTCAACCTTGCGAACACATATGTATATTTTTATGTACGTACATATCGGGGTAACCCCCTTCTGTAATATATTTTATATATAAGAAGATTGAAGATTCCCTCGGAGAGGAAATAAGGGAGGTGGTTTTCTTCTCTTTTTCTCTATCTCTGTGTTTCCATCTGTATTCCTCTTTCTCTCTCTCTATCTCTCTCGTTTTTATCTAATCCGATGTTTCTTGATCGATTCTGACTTTTATTCGCATTCACTCGGAATTTATTTCACAGCTTAGACGACGTTGAATATAAATTTATATCCCTCCCCCCTCCCCCCCACCACCACGCTTATTCCTATCCCTCTTTCTCGTGCATGGATATATACGCTTTCTTTTTTAATTTTGTGCTATTGCGCCGTTGGGCCGAGAGACCAGCATCCTGAATATTTTGAGAATTTATTTTTCTTTTTTCTTATCTCTCGCTTTCTCGCTGGCACTTTTCTCTTCGAAATATTCGCTCTTTTTCTATATTTTTTTTTGACGCACGCTCCCTTCGGAATTTTTGGAGAACGGAGAGCGGAAGGGAAAGTCCTTTTTAGCGAGAAGAGAAAAAGAAGGCGCGGCGGGGATGCCGAAGAATATCGAGGAATATATCGCGCGATGCGCGCATCGATGTAAGAACGAAGAATCGTCCGTGTATACGTTTTGGTGACGCTACTCGCGGGAACACACGACCGAGGGGTTTCGCGAGAATGCGCGAACTCTCCCTCATACATCATGCTGACACCCGTCTAAGTATGTCTCGCCAGATTTATCGCGTTTACCCGTGAGCCCGCGTGATATCGCGAGAGAGGAATGCTTTTTTTTTCTCTTATATTCCTCGCTCCTTCACACCGTCTTCTTATTTTTTCTCTTCACGTGTCGCACGCGGCAGATATATAGAAATTTTCGAGCTGGAAGACACCCGAAAGTCTTGGCGCGACTTTTCTCGCTTCGCAATTCACTTCTCAATTTTCCCGTTGTATCATTTCAACGAAACAACGCGCTTCGAACCATTCTTTTTTGTTTTAATATTCAAAAAAGTTATTTATTTTATCTTAAGACGATGCCGCAGATCCCAGACACTTGTAAAACGCGATTGGTTCAAACTTCTTTAATTCTTTGTGAAAGAGAATAATATTTGTTTAGCCCACGCAGGTTAGTGACAAAAATGGGCTGATCTTTGGATTTTGATGAAATATCAATAATTTGTATGTTTGAGCGAATCGCGTTTCGTATCACGTGGTACATCCACGGCATCACCTTAATTCAATTTTTTTTGAAATTTTCATCGTCTGACATAAATGGATTCAACTTTATAGTGGAAGCAAGAATTTTCGAATCATCGTATTTATATATAACGAAAATCGATGAATTAATTGATAATTAATTTAGTCAATGACGTAAAATTTTGCAGAGAGATTATTGTTAATTATTGTTATTATTTTAAATTGCTTTTACTCTAATTTTTGAAATAAATCTATATTGAATTATGTACAATAACGATAGGGCACTCTGCCTTGAGTAAAAAATTAAAATTTTTTCATTTTCTTTTTTTCATGAAATGAGCCGAGTGTGTGGAGAGATATTTGAGTGGCGACACATCGTGTAGACATGTGTGTCGTACAACGTGCGAATGCACTTCGCACGCGGTCTAATCCGTATTAAGTACTTTCGGAGAGGGTTCGGCGAGGCTCCGGAGGGGGCGACGGAGGCAGAAATCTCGTTCGAGGAAGCGCATTCAAGGCAGCGGCTCTCGCATTAGCAAAAAAAAAAGAGTGGATGCGAGACAGGGAGAATTTAACGCGTATCCGTTTATCCAGAAAATAATCCAGAGATAGAAATCTCTCGTTCGCGAGCGTATAGCGACATAATTCAGAACGGGAAAAAGGGCTGCGCACCGGGAAAATTCATCTCGAAGGGGACCGAGATTAGAGATTATTTACGAGATGACGATAACGTTTTTATCTACCGATTCGGTAATCAATCTTGACAAAGGGGTTGTTGCTTAAACATACATGCTCGTTAAACACACCCCCGTGCACCCTTCTCTCGAGATCCCAGACGTTTTTACGCCACGCCGAGCGAGAAATTTTCCATGTCACGATATACTTTTGTGCTGTGTCATTGGAAATTGACATACTCCGGAATGAAGGATGAAAAATTATTCTCGGTGTCAATTTCGAAGAATCAGTGGGCTTGATACATTTTTTTAAAACTTCAACAAGTAAGGAACCAATTAGATTTTAATCATTCTGCAGAGTTTAGAAAATATGGTTAGAAAATTGTCACGCAATGCAATAATTATACTTGTCCTCGTTCCTCGTTGAACATTTTTCAAATAACATCAGAGGATGAGAATAGACATGGGATAGAATATATATTTTGAAACTGGATGAAATAGGTAGTCTTTATCTTTCTCCGGTGTTGCGAGAAAAATGGCAGCGTAGGCTGGTGGAAGTTGGCGACGGGGGGTGTAATATCGTCATGGCCGGGGGAGGAGGATGGAGAGGGAATTGCATTAACGGTTAGGCGTCGAATGCTCTGCGGAGGTTGGTAAAAGGGTCGCCAGAGGTAGGGAGCTTTTCCGAGGGAAGTTCGCGAGAGAGAGAGAGAGACGAGGAGGGAGAGTATACGCAAGAGCTTCAGGGCCAGCAGCGGAGAATGTACGGAGCAGCAGCATGTTGTTATTTACGGTATTTAGATAACCGGCTTACGTAGGTCGCTCACACCCCCATTGCCAGTGATCCCGTACTCGAGATAGCGATGGTGGTTCGCCGTTGCTCTCCTGCGCGCCGCTATACAACATCCTAAGCAAAAACCTGCCATTTTATCCCTATACCTTTCACTGCAAAATATTTATTCACAGATTCTTTTTTCTACGACTGCATTATCCTTAATTTTATTTTTCAAATAAGGCAAACGTTCACGGAGAGAATTTAATATTAATTTTTGTGGTGAATTTTACGGTAAAAATTAACGTGATATATTTTAATGCGGTGACATGTAAGAAAATCATAATAATTTGTATGCTATAAGTTTTTTTTGTCCCAGGTTACAGAAAAATTCAAATACGTAATTGAAATTTTAATAATTTTAATCAAAGGTGCATGACAATTTTTGTTTAACACTCATTAAATTTTATAATAAATCTTAAACTAAATTATTGAAAAGGCGATAATTTTTTATAGATATTTTTGAAATGCATAAAATAATAAAATGAAAAGTATTAGCTTATATTATATATTTATAAAATTTAAGTTTTGAATATTTTATTACCCATCTAGATTTACTAGGAAATCTGGTAAAATTTTCTATCTGAAAAAGAATTTTTTTTTTATTTTCATGAAAATCTCTGTTGTACTCGGTAATAATAGGCAAATTTTCAGGGTTGTCATCTGGTTACCGTTACTGCACGGTAATTTTTAATATTTAATTCTCTCCGTGTTTCAATAGTTGGACAGCTAAGGATTTTCTCACTTTATCTTTACTTAAAAATATTCAAATAAAAAAATCGGTTTCAAAATCACCTCTAAACTTTAGTCTGATATTTTACCGATTCAAAACTCATTTTATGTGTCAATTTTAAACAATATTTCTAGCAAATACGTACTTGAACGTTTGAATATGTAGAATGTCCCAATAGTTGAATAAAAAATCGAGCCTGTCTCTAGGGTTGAGCGAGTTTGTTCCAATAAATTAACGTTATGAAAAATATACCTCTTTGTATAGGAAAAATAATTCATAAAATTTTATACAGAAAAAAACATATAATGCAAATATTAAAAATAATATGCGAAAATTGTTTAATTATTGGGACGTTTACTTTATCCAAAATAGCTATAAATACTATCATCTTGATATGAAGGTGTGAAGAAATTGACGAAAAATTAAAAAAAGGATTGATTTGAAAAGAATATATATTTTTTAAAATTCATCTTCTAAATATATGATTTAATATATAGTAGAGATGAAAAAAGACGTAAGGGGAGTGCAAAAAAATACACTATTCGTGTTTGAATTGAATGAAATATTGTAATTAACGAATTTGTTGAACAATCGTCAATCTCGTGCCGAGTTAATTTACAAAAAACGATATGATCTAATTAGGGTGTATAGCGTGACAGGGAATATTTCACATGCGAGTTGCGCGCTGCGAGCCTCATTCCCGATCGTCGAGCGGGTTCTGGTCTTTACGCTCGGTCGTGCGTTTCTTCCGGTTCGTCAGGACGAGGACACACGCGGTATCGGGCTAAACATGTGCAAATACACGTGCGTACCATAATAATAAAATTGGCAAGCCCCGGGATCGTTTTTCCCGGGCTTCTCGTTGTCTTCTTCGCCTCACTGCCCCGACCGGCACTCGCAAACTCTCCGGTGTCATTATCGTCCACTTGGTAATTAGTTTACCATAAAAGTGCAAACGTACTTCTACAGCGAAAATTATAGAAAAAAAAACAATTAAAATGATAGCATGAAAAATATTTCACTTAATTATAGGCAAAATAAACAAACTAGTCAACTTACGAACTATACATTATAACTATTTTCCAAAAAATACGTGTGTGGCTGTGTGACGATAAGTTACACGATTTTTTTCAATTCTTGTATTATTAAAAGACTAATTTTTTAAAAATTCAAATTATTTTATTAAATAATTAAACAATTGAAGAGTGTTTTATTAAATTCTTATAGGCACAATAAAAGATATAGAACTGCATGGGAAAAAAGTGGAAAAAGAAAGATATGTATATAGCGGAGGTTCGAAAAGATCGGGCCTTTCCTTTGTGTCCGTTTATTATGTCCGCTCGCGATAGACAAGCGATTTAAAGCGAGTAGCGTGTCTCAGCAAAGTGCACGCTTCGATTCTCGAGGCTCATATGAAGTAAAACTCGATGCGCGTGTATCCAAATATATATATACATAAATAAGCGAATGCACACGAGAGATTGCCGTGCCCAGGAGAGATCGGTATGAGGGCGCAGGATTCTCGATGTTGATCCGATAAACGGGGATAGATATCCTCGGAAATGGCAGACGGAAAGACGAAACGATTGAGAGAAAAAGGAAGCGTGATGCAACGAGCGATCGAGAGCGCGAGAAAGAGAGAGGAAGATTGAAAAAAAAAACGTCTGAAGCTCGATCTCTCGTTCGATTTCCCACTGTATAATTAACCAGGCTGACCTCCTGTTCGACCTTAAAGCAATTTTAGTGTAAAACTCGCGAGCGAACGAGACTCTCCTTCCCAGCGCTCGATGATCATAATAATCGCGGTTAAATCTTTCTCTGCTTGTCAATCACACGACTGACGTTCCTCACTCTGTTTCTCTTTCTCCTTCTTCTTTCTCTCAACAAAGACGAAGCCTGCTCGAAAAAATGGCGAAATTCGCTCAGCAGAAGAACAATATGTATACAACGTGGTAAACAGCAATCCCGTTGATTCTATATACGTATATAAACTTGTTTTATTATTAATTGTTGCTTTTAATGAAGCAGATGAAGAAATTTTTTGGTTATCTTGGATTCAATTTGTTGCGTTTGCTTTGTTTGTATTACGGTACGAGAGATCACAACACAAGCAAATTACGTATACATGTGCTCTTTGAACGATTCTCTCGCCTTCTCTCTCATCGGCCGCCTGCATCCTGAATACTTTTCGCAAAGCTCGCGTGACGACGAGAGAACACGCCAACTCTCGATACTGGCCGGCATCGGGGATAAATCTGTGTACGTGCACGCGCACACGCGGTGAAAAAAGTATCACGTATAAAATACGGTTTTATGCCGATGCTCAGCCATTAGTTGCCCTTTTTTTCTGCTCTCTCACTTCCTACCCTGCTCCCTTCTCTTATTCTCTCGCCGGCGATCGCTCTCGTCGGAAACGAAAGGACGCAACTACACTCGCTTCTCCAACGACCAGATTTCCGTTCTCTTCATTTCGTGCATTCGATATTCGTGATGCCCTTTCCCTTCCTCCCTCCAAACTTATTCTTTCTCTCGGAATCACTCGCCCGCATCCTACTGACGTTTCTTATTCCACCACGCCCGAATGCGCGTTCCACTCGATGCGCATACACTCGAATCCTTTGAAAAATTTGCAAAGAATCTCGAATTATTTGTGTACTCGATTGAAAATTTTCTGCGATATATTCTCAAAAAAACATTTTTTTAAAAGGAAATATAGAGTTCCGTACCATTCTGTTCAAAAGTTAGTAATTTTTTAACAATTATTTCTTTTGGCGACGAGTGCTTTTTAATCGTCATGAAATATTCACACTATATTTTGTACAGGATATCATTTAATGATCTCTGTCAAATTTTCAAAACTTTTACATCATTTTCGATTTTGGCGACAACTTTAAATAATTCAGTGTGAAGTATATCTCCATGCGAAACAATAAAAACGGAATGGCCATTCCGAGAATTCTCAATTTATTATTTAATTAAACGATCAACAACGCGGCCGCTTTTTTTGACATGTTTAAATTGATATTTTGCTGTTCTTCTAGTTGCCTATTTCATACAACTAATTCGCATAATGCGCTGTATTCCGATTAATTCCAATTAATTGATTGATTAATTGATTAGAATTGAGTCGCCTCTTTGTAATCGACTTTATAATGAGTATAATTCCTGAAAATTTTTGCGAGACGAAATGTTTGATTCAAACATCAGGATCATTATTTCCAAAGCAGCTCACGTTGAATTTTTTTTAATGAGTAGAGATTAGCCAAAAGTTAATACGCTCCGCATAATGCGCTCCATTCCGATTAATCGATTAGAGGCCTCATGTCTTTTTTAATATAGGAAATCATGCGGTGGTCGATTTGATGAATGCAGCATTAAAAAAAAATAATTTAAAGAGTTATCGGTTAAATGGTGAAATGAAATGGACGCAAACGTAACGTGTATTTCCCGATCTCTCGATTGGCCCGTGTACATAAGTACTGCGTGAGGTCAAAGAGAATATTCGATAGGATATATAATACATAGTGTGTAGCCGGAGCGAGTCCAGAGTTGTCCCGGATCAAAGGGACGCAATCCGTGCGTTTTCGCTCGATCGATGAGGAGATAGCTATGTACGGTGTGTTAATTTATTATTTAGTCGCTTCCTACCTCTGGCGAGGATGTCACAGTAGTCCAATTGCTATTGAAGCTTTTTTTCCAAATGTTCCACGTACCACAATGAAAATTGTTTTTGTAGCGCTGTTTTTTCATAATTTACAGTCATTTTTTCATTTTTTCGAAAATTCTATTATTCAGATGAAAATATTCTTTATCAGCATTAGAATATACGTGTACTTTTAATATATAGATTTCGGCAATTGTCGATTTAATCTCGAAGTGAGTCTCGTGACTCTTGTGTATTTTAGTAGTTATGACGACGAGCACGTAAATTATTTGGGGGCGTTTTTTTTTTCGAAGGCCTGTTAATCGAGACTTTCGGAGCGTTGAAGATTTCCGGGAGCATTTTTCGACAAAACGTCCGTGATCTTATCAGATGCGAGGATCATAGTCGTCAAGACGCGATTCTCTCTCCTTTCTCACTCTCGATTCGAACTTTCTCGCTCCTTTTTTCGCCTTTTGGCCGGAGTTGAGCTCTTTCCGCTCGATTCTCCCTTCCAGCTGCGAAATGATATACGATACACTTTTTCGCCCCGTGCACCATGCGCACGAGATATCGCGATGAGCTTCCTGCTTTTACACGAGTTTCTTCCAGATTGCGATCTTTCGCCTTCGCACAATACGCGCTTCGTCTTTGCCTTCTTCGCTATTCGATCCTTCTCCATGTTCATATGTTATATTCATGTTATATTCATATGTTATATTTAACAAAATTCCAACTTTTTGTACTTTTCATTTACAGCTCACAATTATTATTTACTTCAATTTTAATACACGAGCAGCAACGCGGCCGCTGCACGGTCGCTTTTTCCGTTTCAACATGTTTCAATTGATGTTTTACAATTATTCTAAACGTATACTTCATACAATTTCGTTTAATGCGCTGTATAAATTGATTATCAGTTTCATGTCTTTTTTAAAACAGA
>JAPYYW010001296.1:0-39124 GCA_030522545.1 Cremastinae sp. A BG-2022a | reverse complement strand
TCTAATCAATTAATCGGAATAGAGTGCATTATGCGAAGTTGCATGAAGAATGCGTCTAGAAGAACAGCAAAATATCAATTAAAACGTCAAAAAAGCGGTTGCGTTGTCGCTCGTAATGTTAAAAACCGTAAAATTTAACGTGTTCTTATGGGAGAATACGAAAAATAGTGATTTTCAACAATAAATATCTCAACTTTTAGACCGCACAACTTCTTAAAATTAATACACTTAACGTGTTCGGTATCCAAGAACGTTCGTGACAATTTTTAAACGATTTCTAAAAAACACGTGTTAACGAGACAATCACCTTAACTTTATAGTACATCAAAGGCGTTTCGAGATTCAATCAACAGTCTTAATAGTTCGCTAAAAATATGTTTTTTAAACTATTTATAAAGAATAAAAGTAATCTTTTTATTGTTTCAAAAGCTTTTAATATATAATTATGAATTATAAGGATAAAAAAAGTATATTCGTGAGAAAAAGTTAAAATAAAAGCGTGATATTAATATATTAGATACTAGATTATTAAAAAAACTATACATAAGAAAATATTTTAACGTTGCGATTGGGTCAACGGCTGGGTTGAAATGTCTCGGAGAGCACTGAGAATTTGTATGTGAGGGGCGTGGAAGCTAGATCACCCGGAAAGGCCGGGCGCAAAAGTCAGCCAAAGAAAAAAGAGTAGAGAGGAAAAATGTGTGCACCAACCTGGCACGGTTGTCTCTCGAGAGCGTCGTCTCGTCGCGTTTATTCTCTGGCGTTTCTCCCCCGCGTGGCCCACTTATTTCCACGAGACGAGAAAAACTTTTTCATAATTTATGACCGGAGACGTCGCGAAGAACCGCAAGAAGAGGCTCGATGCCGGCTCAAACTTTTCCTCCCTTCCGAGCACGATCCGCGTGACCTTTTTCTCCCTTAGTCCCCTAATTGACAGACTCTTTGCATACATATGTATATACGATCGTTTTTCGATCTATTTCGTTGCTTGAGGAAGTTGTGCTGACATACAAGTGATATTAGATAAAAATCTTTTAAAAAATATATTATAGAGAGTTAATAAAACATTTACATCCGTTGTTTAATTTTAAAATATGCAATTTTAACCTGGGTTCTTTTATGACGGAATAATGCTCAACATTTTTCTTGAGTGTAATTTTAAAAATAATTGACAGTCAGACAATTAAGAAGAGTTTTGATAGACTTTTTAATTAATTATCCGCGATTCATATGGAGTCATAAAAAACGTAGGTTATCCAGGGAATTTTCGAAATATTTTCAATTAATATTGAACCTCGTGATGCTGGAGACGTACCACGTGACACGTGAGTGCGAGAGATCGAAAAATGCGATTTTCTCAAACATGCAGATTATTGATATTTCGTTAAAATCCAAAGATCAGCCCATTTTTGCTACTGACCTGCGTGGGCTGAACAAATATTATTCTTATTGACAAAGAATTAAAGATGTTTGAGCTAATCGCGTTTTCCAAGTGACTGTGAGATCTGCGGTATCACTTTAACCTAAAAAAACTGGCAATTTGAGCTGACGACAACGAACAGTCAATTGATCAACTTTCAATTAAATATTATCTTACGCACAACAAATTTTGCACCTATTTTCTTTCATTATTGAAAATATTCAAGAATCATATGCATATAGAATATTAAGTGAACGATAATCAAAAACTTTTTTCGTTGAAGATAATCAATGGACTAGTGAATGGTCTCTTTACAAAATTAAACGTCAAAAAAATATTCGATAAACATTTAAAGGCTGAACGGATGAATTAAAAATATACGGAGCTGAAAAGAAAAATGAGAAAAGTGTAATATAATAAAAAGTTTGTAACACTTTCAAATTTGAAGTTTTTACAACTTTGGATAAGAATTCTAAAAGCTGCTGTAACAAAGAAACGAGGAAGTGTGTGTTCGATATTTTTACGATGTGACGTTACGTTCGGAGTTCACGTCATGCCAATCACAAAATACGACGGAAGTTGAGAGCCCGTTGCGGGGCGCAGTTGGCAGAGTATGCTCGCGATATAAAATGGACTACTTAGCGAGCTTTGAAGAGCCTCGAGTAAAGAGTTGAGTGAGGCCCTTTTACATATACTGACCTGTTCGAGTTTTCCTCTCTTCTCGACCTCGCTTTTTTAAATCCTTTAAAAAACGTATAAATTTTTTTGTAACTGCATTGTAACCCACAAGTGGGTAACAACATATAATTTTTTTCAACGTTTGAGAAAACAAGTTTTGTTTTATTTTCATCCGCACTGATAACAATTGTCGGAAAATTATGAGTAATAATCATTTTTTTATTTAACGATAAATTTTTCACAATAAATTATCTACATAATTGCATATTAAATGTTTAAAAAAACCATAAAAAATACTCTCGTATGGAGAACACGAGACTACATTTGGCATTTGTTGTTCAGTGTGCGGTAGTTCTCGTGAAAAATGAATGTACACAGATTTCTTTAAAAATTTGCCAAAATTTTCCTGAATGTGATCTGAATATATGGAAAAATTTTAAAGGGCTGTATCACGTAGAAGTTAATATATTTAATGTTAAAAATCATAATTTCCCATGCTTTGTTATCAAAAAAACTTTGTTTAGTTTTTCAAAAAAACCAACATAAACTTAAAAAAAAATTTTTTAATCATATAGTAAGTATACTCTTGAATGACTTTGAATTTCGAGTATGTTGTTCTTCACTCAATTTTCAACAACTTTTCTTAACGAACTTAAACTCGCAAATAACTTTGAAAAAAAGAGATTATTTTTTATTTGACTGTACCAAAAGAACTACTTTAAATTTAACAATTTTTTTTCTTAACTGTACAGAAAAATTTAAGTAAAGAAACGAGATAGATATACACTTGATATTTATTTGCACTACGTTGTACATACTAAAAATATAGAGAAAATTCAATTCATTTCCTGCAGGAGAAGGAAAACCGAGTAAGCCTTGTTCATGATCTGAAATCATAGAATAATTAGTTTTATTAATATTTATTACTGTTAGTTTATTATTATGATTATTACTATTAATTTTCAAGCTGTAAGTAAATTCAAATAAAAATTTTTTTCGTGCACTATGAGAAATAGTACCACGGCCAGTGTCGGAATGATCAGATCAACTGTTCGGTAAGCGGTCAATTTACACTCGATTTTGTTGCTCAGCTCGATAGTATAATAGATCTTCTTGATCGCTGCGGTGCTTCTGTGCCAATTTTCGTGAAATGCGTCTTCGGTAATTGTATTGCTCTGCAAGAAAAATGACATCTGTCAAACTCTGCGTCAAATATTTATCATCGTTACGTCTGTACGAAATAGAATTTACCGCGTCTAACAATTTCTGAGAGCAGAGACAGAGAATGAAAACTTGCACGAAAACGCCCATACCGTAAAGAAAAAATACGAACTGATAGACGTAAGCTCCGCGAAACTGAAACGTCAACATTTTTATATTTCAATAAAAATCGGTTGTGAAAAAATTCCTCGGAAGATCGTGAGATATTTATACTTACCGCGACGACAGCAAAGCTCACGAAACAAAATCTCAGTATGGAACCGACGTACGTCAAGCCAACATTTACGGCAACTATTTTCTTGAATTCGTAAGCGATCCTGAGACGGATTAACCATTTGAATTAATTTTGAAAAAGTACATTTAAAAATAATTTCATTTTGTAATTAAATAAAAATAATCAAAGTGATAAATAACCATTAAAATTAATCTAAAAAGTATCAGGAACATTAATTTTTTGATAAAATAAAAATATATGAATGGTAGAGAAAAACCAAGATAAAACTTTTTTCATTTGACACTGTAGCTATAGAACTACACTGAGAAAAAACATTGTTATTTTTTGTTTTAACCAAATGATTAGTT
The DNA here is from genome assembly GCA_030522545.1 of Cremastinae sp. A BG-2022a. Taxonomy (NCBI): domain Eukaryota; kingdom Metazoa; phylum Arthropoda; class Insecta; order Hymenoptera; family Ichneumonidae; species Cremastinae sp. A BG-2022a. The sequence goes on along the minus strand of JAPYYW010001296.1, from coordinate 35,223 downwards.
ACGATAAAAAAAATATTTGATAACTCTTTTAAACAATCCATTGGAGTCAACAAACTTTAGAAATGATTGAACATTCTTTTAATTATTTCAAAAAAAATTTTGATTGATTTGATATACTGTTGATTTTGAGCGAATATGATGCATCGGGGATCAAATTTAAATTTGTTTCTCCAATCAATGGAACAGGATACTAGTCAAAAGTTTAAGTTCCGCTAATAAATAAATTGCTTGGGACTTTAATTAAATCAAGATAACTCAAATGAGATATTTTGTCAAACTAGCAGTAGTTTGGTTTACGTAATCTATTTTTTTTAAAGAGACATTCCAATGAGAGTGAATATTAATATAGCAAAGTTTATTATTCAAAAGAATTAAATACTTGATTCTTACATATTACTATTAGCTGAAGAAGCATAAAGCAACTGGTTCTTCAATTTTAAATCAACGTATAATATATATCTTAAGGTAGTTCTATCAAAAAATCATTTTTTAAGGATTTTATGAAAAATTTGCAAAAACCTTTTTTGATACAATGTGCAATTGTATATTAAATTTTAAGATAGATTTCACTCCGTAGAACTCGAGATATTTATTGTCGAAAATCATTATTTTTTGCAGTCTCCCATAAGAGCACTCAACTGTAAATATCTTGACTTCTAGGAGTGGAACTTGTTGAAATTTAGCACAGCTCTTTATTGTACTTCAAAGAAGCTTCCTCAAGTTTAAAAAAAAATCCTAAAATTATGATTTTTTTAAATTTCCATACATACGTAACAAGTACAGATCACCTCGGATGATTTTGAATTTTGTGTATGTTGTTCTTTAAAGGATTAGCAACAACTTTCCTTAAATGACTTAAGCTCAAAAACCACATGAGATATAAATAGTGACAAAAACTTTTGATCTGACTGTTCCGATATAGAACTACCTCAGCATAAAAGAATCGTAATTTCACCATAAACTCATCTGGTACTTTACTCGATAACAGTGCAGTGATGCTTGACAGATTTTTTAAGAGCCTCGATGACGGTCTCTTCACGACTGCGGTCCTCAATTTCAGGTTTGAGAGCTTGTGCCATGATTTCCCGAACGTACTTGTACTGGGTAGTCAAGAGGGTAACGAAGTAGCTGACATATATGTCTATGCTGAGCTTTTTTATGACGAGGTAGCAACCGCCGAAAACTTGAAAAAAAGCTCCGCAGACGAAAGCTCGGGGGCTGAAGGGCTCGCCGGGGAAATACGCGGTCATTGTCCAGTCGCCGTATGTAAAATTCGTCCGGTCGGTGGTGATGACCTGAAAGGCCGGGGACACGGCCCAGAGGAATGTAGACCCGAAAGCCATAACCGTGTACATTTTCAGGTACGTTACGTTCGGCGCTACATTATCAGAGATGCATTTTTTGAACTCGTCCGAATCGATGAGAATATCGTTTATTTTTCGTATCAAATAGCGCAACTTTCCTCGATGGGTGTTCAGATGGATAGTCAGCACGAGCAGCTCGAACAACAGGATCCAAGACGCCGAGGCTTCTTGAAAAGCCACCGAGGCGGAATTGAAGCGAGCATTCCCGATTATCCACGACGTGCAGTACGTAAACTCGACCAACCACGTCAGAGTTCCCCACAATTTCGAAAGCCAATTAAATTCTCGACTCTCGCCACTCAGCGGCAAATAATTTCCCGATATCGCGTTCGCTAAGACATTGAAATTGTTTATATTCCGAAAATTCATTTTTAAGTTCTTCCGGCTTTTTCTCTTCCTCAATTGTTTTACCGCGATTACTTATTTTTATTTTTGACTGATTACTTTTTTTATGTCGCGCGGTATTTTTTTTTTCGCTGCTCGTTTTTTTACTGTCGTGCAAATCGACTGAACCAAACATTCATCTCCGACTCTTCTTTGGTCGTATTTTTTTTTCTCCGAATTGAAAAAAAAATAGATATTTTTTCTAATTACTAATTCTCTCTGTGGGAGAATACCAGAAAATGCAGGAACTTTCCGAAACGTTAATTCAATACGCGGGGAAAGAAAAAAAAATTAAAGACCACGGTGCATCAAGTTTTTCCTCCCCTCTGATGTGACATTATTTTGTGCAATTATTTCTACGAAGCTTTGTTCTATCTCAAGTTCCGGTTCTTTATGTTTTTTTTTTCATACTAAATATCGTTGTCCTTTGAAGTCCAACTCTCCTTAATGACTCAGAACTTTTTAATGACTCTCCCCAATGGATTCCGCACGATAAAAGGAAAATTAAATAGCTCATATAAAAAGCGGAATAGGGAGGTAGAAGTGGACGCACAGAATCATAAAATTGATTTTTTTTCCAGTTGCTTTCTTAGTGCCGAGCTGTCACGATCAAGGAAAAAAATTAAACGCGAAGACGGCGAGACAATTTTTTTCCACGCACGTGTAGAGAATTTTTTTTAACAAAGTCGAGAGTGAAATTTATATAAGAAATAATCAAGAAGGAATTTTCAAAAATACATATGCACTATAAACACATAAAAAACTGAATCTCCGTTTATGTCACAAAACAAAATCTTCTCAAATATCTGAATTTACGTTAAAAATTATTGTAACAATTAAAAAATGACTTTATAGAAAATAAATCGTTTAATTTTTTAAAGATTTTTTTTAGTGTTGAAAAAGACAATGCAAACAAGATTTTTTTTAATTTTACACTTTAAATCATTACACATGGTATTCTCTAGTGGTTAGAAAGAATTTCAAAAAAAATTAAACGACATTTTTTCCAATGAATTATTTTCAAAACGTTTTTTGTAATTTTAATTTTTTTTTATCATTGGCCATTTTGACAGAGATACGTGCACTTAATAATTTTTCTAAAATAAATATGAGAAAATGAGTTTTTTTCCAAAACTGGAAGCAATATAATTTTTGCTCGCCATAAAATCGTGAAAATGTGAGCCCGGTGGAAACAGGCTTGGATCATGATATGAAATTATTACTCGGGCGGAGTTTGCGGGGCTTCTCGAGACTGAGAATTTTAGAATGACAGATATCATCACGATAACGAGTATCGATGAAATGGATTTCGAGCCATTCGGCGGAGAGCGAGAGGTTTGCTGCATCCCGAGATGCAAATTTAATGCACAGAGAGCTGGTCAAGCTGCTGTCGCATGAATAATGCATTACCGGAACGTTAAAAGAAGAGTGCAAGGTACATTATTCGAAGGAGAAAGCAGAGGAACGCGCACGTTCCTCCCTTGGTGCAGACGGAATAAAGTCAGAGCAGAACGACGTCGCGACCCAGCTTCTTTTCTCATTATTACGTTACTCGTATTCTCTTTGTTCTTATTTACAAAGTTACACTATCTTCTAGATAGAAATAAAGGATGTTCATATTAATTTCTTCATTTATTGAAATAAAATTCAAGAGTACAGTTGAATCAGTATAAAATTGAAAAAAATGTATTAAAAGTGTAATCACTTTTTGAAGAAACCACTTTTTGAGTAATAAAAATATCAATATTTTTAATTATATAAACCAATTTTCTATTTTGATAAATAAACGTTATGATTCTTGTTGTATTTTAATTGATTAATAATTAACAGAATACAAGTTGGGCTACCACTTACTTTTAGAAAATATTTTTCAAAGATCAACTGCTTCTCGAATCGATAACTGCATTTTATTGTATTTTCACTGGTTATTATTTCGTTTTTCTTCGAGTTCTGACGTTTCGATGAGATGACATTTCGATGTTTGACATTTCAAACTGACAGATATAATTCGAGCCACCAATTTCAGAGTGAATAAAAAATGAAGCTAGACGCATTGAATGATCGAACTCGCATCACCGCGAGCCAATCAGAAATGCGAAAAACCAAGTTCACATATGACCCATCAACTTTATATAAGAGATGGATATATGTTACTATATAATAATTCAATATATTTGCTGCATTTGTCTATTATTGTTATTGGAATAATTATTTTTAAAAAATATTAATGTGCGCCAAAAATTTGTTTAGAATTCGGATATAATATTTCATTGCAATGTTTTTGAATGGAATCTCCGAGCGCGAAAGGTGGAATATACACAGGCATGTAGCTTTGCTGGCATAAATGTACACGGGCCGACTGTGGAATTCCGGAATCCGGAGATAAGCCGCGAACAGATTTCAGCCCGAACCGAAGCGAACTAATGCAAAATTTCTAGCTCGCCGTATTCCAGCGGACATAATAGCAGGATCATTTCTGCATTTCCGAATAGGATATCGCAATATATAAACGGTATTTCCGTTTTTATAATATTTTTTCCTATATGACAAAAAATAATTCATAAAATAATATTTTTTTTATACAAACAATAATAAAATATGAATAAAATAGTTTTTTTCTATATAGAAAAAAATTATAAAATAATAATAAAATATTCGTTTTCTGTAGAAAAAAATTAGTTTATCGAATAAAATAATTTTTTATATTATTTTCCTTATTTATAAAGTAGGACTGTCACGCTTAGAGTAAAATAGACCTTCCAGGATTCTGAATGGCTTTCGAAAATTTTATTTTGATTCCATGGTGATTGCAATTAAATTCATATAGATATGACAGTTCATTCAGATGCTTAAAAAGTCTATTTTTAACTCTAGAAGTAAACTAGCACGCGCGAAGTGCGTGTCTCATCGCCTGTATAGAATAAAATAAATATTTATAAATTACTTTTTTCGAAAGACAAAGATTAGGAATAAAATAATATTTTGTCAAAAATTTTGAATGAAAAAAAAATTTGTAGAATAGTTTTTCCTACTTTTAACAAGAAAAACCATGCAACTGGCCACCGTGTTCTTCGAGCATTCTTAAACGTTCTTTTTCTATGGCCTCTTGTCTTTCTTTTTCCATCTGTTGATTCTTTCTCAAATCGGCTTGATTCTCTAGAATGTACTGGACGTAACGAAGTCTCGCTAGTTCATTTGCATTTTTCTGACTTTCGTGAAGTTCAGCTCCTAATGAAAAAAAAAGAAATTATTCGTATTCGAATTAATCACGTTTTAAGGAAATTTCTGCGCTATAAGCAGTTTAAAATGTTTTCAAAGTAATGGCTATCATCAGATTGAATTTTTTAAAGATAACTACTTGTAATTTTTTTCAAAATTGTACTAAAGAGCTAAAAAATTTGTAAATGTTTTGCCATTTGGTAATCGCGATATTCGCTGTTTAAAATTGTAACTTTAACATGGATTTTTATAAGGAGTTATAAAAAGTGTAATTTCAATTATTAAAATCTGGATATTTATATTGTGCAGCTTGTTGAAGTTTAATGCATATATTTGCATATGATACTGAAGAACGTTAATGCAGATTAAAAAAAATTGTTTTCAAAGTAATTTTATGCAACTAGTATCTTCAGTGTTATCAACTTTTTTAGTTATCAAGTATCTTCATGCTCTGAGAAAAATCGTGATAATAGATTTTACTATAAAGTGACAACTATACTTATTTTAAGCCTAAATATATATTTTTTAGTATAATTAAATATATTTTAGCCTTGGATTAATAACAGACTCAAATTTTATACTTCTTTTGGGAATCAATTATAATAGTTGTTACTTCATAGTAAAATTTACGATATTTTTCTCTTACAGTGTGCGTGTATAATATTTAAAAAAAACATCACCTGTGGCTCGCCGCTCACAATCCTTTCTCTGCTGTTCCTTCTCAAATTCTTCGCGTTCTTTAACCAAATGCTCATAGAACTTGCGATCAATTTTCTCTTCCCTGGCTTTGATCTGTGCTCTCAAAATTTTTTGGTTCTCCATTTCTTCCTGGGTTTCTTTTATTCTTTGAATCTTTTTCGCCGCTTCCTCTCGCGAACGATTTTCCAAGGCGAATCTCTCCTCCTCTTCCATCAATTCCTTAGTCACCTCCTCGCGTTCTCGTCTCCTTTTCTCCTCCCTCTCAACTTTTTCCATTATTTTTTTTACTATCGCGTCCTGCGCCGCAAACCTTGCCATCTTATAAATTATAAAAATTTTATGTAAATACAATAAACTTCAAATCAAAACAAAATTAGAACTTGTGAAGGGTTCAAGAAAAAATTAATAAACGAAAGATATTTATTTTGTTAAAAATCACTATTTTTTGGACTCTTCCGCATATATATAATATAACGTGTTAAATATTAGGATATTCAATTTAACATAAAATTTTTTCAAAATGTTTAAAATCATATAGAAAAAGCTGAAAGACCTTGATACTTGAAAGATACTTGAGCTGGGAGGATCTTGGATTTCGAGTATGTTGTTCTTTAGTCAATTTGTAACAACTTTTCTTAATTAACTTATTCTCGCAAATTACTTTGAACGTCAGAAAACCCAAAATGAATATTTTTGATTTGACTGTACCAAGAGAACTACCTTAAAGGATCAAATGATCCATGAGTACCTTGGCGTCTTCTCTCTGACTTTGCTGAATCCTTTTTTCAGTCAAAATACGCTCGCGCAGTTCATCCTCGCGCAGCATTTCCTCGAGTTCCCTCAACTTTCGAGCTTTCTGAGCTTCCAGAAATGCTCTCTGCTCCTCCAACAATCGCGCGACCCTCTTCGCCTGTTTTTCCGAGCCCTCGTGATTTCCGACAGCCAGCAATCCCCGAGGCTTCTCCAGCATCGCGCACTCCAGCATTCTCTCTTCCATCTTTTGCTGACACCGCTGAGTTTTCTTAAACGCGATCTGCGCTTGCAGATCCCTTCGGTATTGTTCCTTCTTTTCTTGAGATTCTTCTTCGTTTTTTTTATCTTGTCCCTACATATTTATTTATTCATTCATTTATTTAATCAAACATATACACAGTAATAGATACAAATTGGTTTACTATATTTTATTAATCAATAGATTTAAGAACTAACTTTCTTTAATTTATTTCTTCATTTTTTTCTTAAGGATATTGTTTGCACAATCGAAAATGGTAAAAAAAAATTTTTTAATTTGAAATATTATTAAATGATACCTCCAAAACTTTGTGTGAAAATTTCACAACGATTAAGAAGCTCCTCATTAAGATGTTAACTGTTAAAAGTAGGGTGAGAGGAGTACCAGTACTCAGCTCCTAACCAGTACCCAGCCACTTCTATATTTTAACATTCGCAGAAATTTAACATAAAGTGGCTGGCTGCTGGTTAGGAGCTGAGTACTGGTGCTCTTACCCTAGCTATTTTACGTATATTCCCTCTCATAAGAGCACGTGCTTTAAGATGCAATTTTTGACAAAAAATATGTAAGTAGGAGCTTCCTATAATTTAAGTCAAATCTTGCACTGATCTTTGTATGGCATAAAAGAAGCTTCATCTAATATTAAAAAAATCGTCATTTTTTGTGCAATCGTGCAGAGAGTAGACCTGTCATTGAATGAATTTAAATTTCAGATATATTTTTCTTTAATTAATTTGCAGCAACTTTTCGTAATAAATTTTTACTCTTAAATGACTTCGTATGGAAGAAAAACGTTGTCAAGCTTTTATTATTTGCTGTACGGGCTCAACACCCTTAAGAATGTATATGGGACAAACAATCCCAGCAAAAAATAAATTCTTGACGTTAAATATTCGTAATACCCAAACTCTGGCTTTTTCTAAAAAATTGCTAATTTTTTGAGTCTTGTGTTAGTTTGATTATCAATTGGAAATTAAGCATATTTTAACTATAATTTTTTATTGTATAAACAATTAAATGAAAAAAAACTTTGTAAAACGTTTTGAAATTATGGTATATATAAAATGAACACTACCACAAAATACATAAAACAAAAATTCACAAGGATATCATATTTTTAAATTTGTATTCAGTGTAAATTTACGAATTTTCCATAAGAAGCAATGTTAAATCTCAACAACTTTGGAGGTTGATGACTTTTAAACCATTCAATAAAACATTATCAAATTTGTCACAAAATTTATTCATAAGCTTATTAAGAACAAAATACCAAAAATGTATCAAATTTTCATATTTTTAAAAATATCCCTCGTACATCGTCAAAAAAACGTGTGTACCCTGTACCAAGCCTCGATGGCTCGATCGTCCCGAATTTGTTTGATCTTGGAAGAATTTTTTCGAAACTGTTGCTGACAGAGTTGAGTCTCGATGGCTCTGGCGGCGTAAGCCTGTCGAAGTTCATCCTCGAGTTGTCTCAGCTCGACCGAGTCGTTCCTGAGTAGTTGTCGGAGCTTTTGTTCGCGGATCTCCTCGTCTGAGAGCGTTAAATCGAGAATAAAAGGCAGATTGGAAATAAAATAGAAAATGAAAGTTCCAATTCACCCTTTCTCCGGCGCAATTCCTCTGCCAATTTTCGTGCTTGCTCGACTTGAAGATGACGAAGATCTCGCGCTTCCTCGGCACGAATTAGAGCCTCCTCTTTCTCCGCTTCGTCTCGCTCCGTCAGCAGACGCCTCACGAAGTCTTTCCTTTTGCCTTTGTTCATCAGCTCGTCCTGCTTCGACGACATTTCCTCTCGTCTCCTTGCCACCCTCGACTCCTTACTCTCCACTTTTCCCTCCCTCTGATCATCCCTTTTATTGTTTAAATCCATCGCGGCCATAACCTTTGATGATGACTTGAATTTTTTAAGTCAACACAGAGCTGTCAATTTTATATAATCTTGCTTTGTTTATTTTTAGTTCATTTGTGTCCCATTAATTTGAACAATAGTTAAGTGTATAATTAATTTTTCGGAAAATCATGCTTGATACTTTTTTCTGTATTCAATCTTGATAACCTATATTCATAAACTATATTCATAACCCTGCTTTGTTTTCTCATAGTTAAATTATACTTATTTGAATAGTTGTTAACCATATGTGATAGATTTTTAAGAAATTCAGTTTTTATTGATCGAACATTTTCTCGTGAAATAAGATGTGTATACATCAATTATTTCGATAAATCAAAATAAGGATTATCTTTGGTTTTCCACTTTCGAATTGGAGGGTGGGAGAGAGAAAAGATTTTCGTCCAAATTTGGTAATCTTGGTTGTAAGTTATTAATAGTGGAGTCTTCCCTACTTTGCTGCCACTTGTAAGATTCTCTATGGTGGAGCCTTCAGATTTTCTTCGTTATATTCAATAAAAAGTTAAGTTTGTGTTCGGGACATACTGCTGTATAGACTTGAAAATTCTCTGATGTTACGTTTTTCCTTGTATGGGATTTCCTTAGAGGAAGACTATATAGACTACTGAGTTTTCATTCTATACAATGGAAGCTCATGAAAAAGAAAATAATAAAAATATTGATAAATATTTATGTTCATGACAATATCACTTAATTTTTGGTATACAACCTTAGAATTATGTTGAATAAACTAAAATTTCTTAAATTCCACAAAATTTTTTTCTCAATATTGGGATTTGTCGAATGGCGATATGACATTTGGTGCGCAAAAAAACGAACTATACTTAGAGCAAATTCACTAATAGTAATTATATTTATTATGCGATATTTGTAATAAAGAGTTATTCAATTATTAGTAAAAATAGAATCAGAAAAAGTAAATAAACATGAAGTACTAAATGTGAAAGATTGAAAGAGTCACCTCGCTGACTCTAATAATTTTACCACATTTTCATTATATGCAGCCTCAAAATTGCGTTTTCCTTAAACAAAATTGCATTTTTTGAAATCGATACCAGCACAGTCACAAATTGCACATGTATTTATCATCCATTACTACATAGTATGACTACATATCACGATCCTCTTATGGTCGCCATGTTTTTTAAGCTCCGCCCATTTGACAGATCCTAATACTTTATATAATGGACAGATGTGTATTGCGAATTTAAAAGAGCCAGCAGCTGTTCAATCATTTTATTAAAACTTCTAACTCTCCTCTTAAAAAGCATCACACGTGTTGTAATCATTCGTGACGTTAATATTTTTGTAAAAATTTTTTATCGTCGTTTCCTTGTAGAGTTTACATATACGAAATATAAAATGAAATGTTGAAAATGCAAAATACTTTATCGAAAAATTTCACGTAACGTTTTCAAAAATAGAATAAGGAAAACATATACTTTATTCCTGTTCAATTGTTTTACATATGTATGTACGTATGATCTCCAATTCGCCTGTCTTTGATCAACTAGTATCAGCGACGCACATTAATTCATCCACTTGTCAAATGTTCCATATGAATTTACACATGAATTATCTTTGATCATGAACATCTGATTCAACAGTAAAAGCTGTATAAAATAGTTGAATAATTGGGCGAGCTGCGTCAGTCTGAAAGCATTCTTCAGTCTGAAATATTTGTTCTCTACGTATTAAGCATCACATCATTTGGGCCAAACCAAGTCCTCTTTCAAATTTTTTACTGATAGCCAGTATGACTAGATTACATAAATATACAAAAAATTCTTACATTGGGCATCTCCATGAGTCCCTTTCTCTGGGATTCACGATCGCTGTTTTTGGGTCCCTTTTACTTACTGGCCCAGCAGGTAAGTTTTTCATCTGAAACAATTACAATAAATTTTTATTCGTATTTTCAATTGCCATCAATTTGGAACCCTATAAAAAAATAGTATTTGACAAAATGTTCAATTCTTCACCGATGCAAACTTTTCAGTATCATGCAAATGATTTCTTCGAGCGCAAGATTATAATATTTGACGTTTAAGTAAATCCAGTGATTCATTATTCAAAATTAGAGGAAAGACACCAACATCATTCTCGAAGAAAATTAAATTAAAGATGTGTTTTTTTAATGCATAAAGACTTTTAAAACTATTGAAAATAAAAACGTTTGGTTTTATCATTTATATGCTGTTCATGAAACATGTAAAATCAACTTTCTCAAAATAATTGTTCGTTCAACTTCTTTGTGATACCATTATATATGTATCGGTATGAATGAATATTCTCAAGATATAATTTCATTAAAAAAATATACATTGTAATTTGCTTTTTATTTAATCACTTATATAAGAGAATGAGCAAAAAAGCAAAAAATGTAGGAGAAGAAATTATATATTTAAAAAAAACATGAGGTCTCTAATCGATTAATCGAAATCAAGGGCATTATGCAAAGTTATATGAAATATGCGCCTAGAATAATAGTAAAATATCGATTCAAAACTATCAAAAAGAATAAAGTGGGCGTTGAAGGAGTATATATACCCCTTTCCATTTTTTCAAAAATATTCGAGGCGTGATAATTTTTTAAATAATTGATGTGTTGTCGTAATTCATGGGCCCTTCGCTTGGTTTGGCAAAAAAAACATTAAGAATCGTCTCTAATAGAGTTGAATTCGTCAAGAGAAAGGAAAGATATTACAAATTGAAACTTTCATGAGTGTATGTACAAAACCCAGTCTGATTCACCAAATTTCTTGAATTTTTGATCTATTTTAAGAGCCTATTCAATCGGAAATTTTTCGTAGATAACAAAAATGGTAATTATTTGGAGCGCAATCCAAGAATTCATATTAAATGAGCCAAAAAACTGACTTTTGAATCAGTTTATTGAATTTTTCAATATGAATTCTTGGATTGTACTCCGTATAAATAACATTTTTGTTATCTATCTAAAAATCATATTTTAAAAAGTACATAAAGCTTATAATGAATTCATCGAAATAGCGAGGTTATATGAAGTATGTGCCTAGAAGAATCTCAAAATATCAATTCAAACATGTCAAAAAGGAAAAAGCGGCAGCGAAAAGGCTGCGTTGTTACTCTTGAAACAAAAATAAATAAGACAAAATGAACATAATTTTAATAAAGCACTTATAAAAATTAAATTAATTTTTGCTCTGTATGGGCATTGGTACTAATATGCACTTGATATTTTAACGTTTTTAATTTTTCAATATGTTCTCGGAAGTCGGCGATACCTGCTACAAAAAAGAATGCAACGAAACTGGTATGTATAAAAAGAAATTGGGTTCATTAGCGAACTTCATTAATGGGGTAAACTATACTGTGGTCAAAAGAAAATCTAGTTTATTAACATGAATTAATTTTGATTATTTCTTTTCTTAATTAAGTAATTTTTTACATTTTGATAAACTCGATTTTAAAGTTTTATCAAAAAACGTTCATACATCGCCTTGAAAACCATGAAAGCCATGAACCTGGTTGACAAAAAAGCTGCATCCACCAACGAAGTAAGAGTATCGCCTTCGTTGGCTGCATTTAAACTCTATACAATAACAAAAGGAAATAACATAAAAGGAGAATAATTTTAAAAAATTTTTTAATGGTCGATCCATTATTGATATTTTATCAATCATTTCAAAAGTTATATTCCATCAGAACATTTTTTTTATCTACAATATTTCATTTATCGTGTTTCGCCGTATGTTAAGATGTCTCTGAAACCCAAATATTTCTTGATTTAGCTGAAGGAATATTGAAGAATGTGGATTTAACTGTGAGTCCATGCGATAATTTTTACCAATACGCTTGTGGAAATTACATAAAAACTGACGACGGTGCTGGTGATAGTCTATATCCAGTGAATGTCGATTCTATAATAATTCCTAGAATCAATAAACAGCTGAATGACAGCATCAATGCAGATAACAATAACGAAAAAAAAGTGTACAAACTCGTGAGAAACCTCTACAAATCATGCATGAATACAAGTACGTAATGTTTTTCTTTAAATTCTTATGATATTGCATTGACCAGAAGCACTCAATTCAGAAATAATATCAATATTTCAATTTGCGATAAAAATATAACATTACTATGGTTTCTAGTTCTGAAAAAATGAAGATGATTTTATATTTCCTTTTTTAGGCAAAATCGACGAAATAGGCATCAAAGATTTAAACAATAAAATAAAGAGCATAGGAGGATGGCCAGTTGTCGAGGGCGAAAATTGGAACGAGGCCAATTTTAATTGGACCGACGTTATGAAAAGATTAATTGAATTAGGATTTGCGGCAAATTATTTTATCAAATTTGATGTTACTGAAGATATATATGGCGAAAACTATGTAATTCAGGTGAGTACAATTTAATTACGATTAAATGTTAATTAAGATAAACGTTTCAATAGTTGGAGAATCGTTATTTGCTATATTATCCTTAATGTCTAAATTTAATTTCTTTCGCTATAGAATCGTATGATTTATTTTCCCAATACATGAAAATTTGTTTTTCATGATATTTAACTATTGTAACAAGCTCGATCAACCGTAGAGATAGGCTCGATTTTTCTATCCATATATTGGGATATCCAACGTATTCAAGCATCCAAGTATTTATTTATTATAGAAATATTGATTAAAATTAAGACATAATATGAGTTTTGGATCGCTTAAACGTCAGACAATGGTTTAGATGTGAATTTGCAGCTCACTTTTTTTCTTTAAATATTTTGTAAAATAAACATCAAGTGAGATAATCCTAAACGTAAAATAATCAGAATCTTTAATTTCTTAGTTATGGAAACTTGATAATAATTATCAACAATATAAAATTGATCAATTTTGTTGTGAGATATTATTCTCAATTAGCTCAATTAGCACACTACGTGAAAATTCATTTGACTAACATGAGAATTAGAATTAGAATTAAAAGAAATGATGAATCACAACTTACACATTTTTCTGGCAGCTTTCTCCACCAGAATCGACTTATATACATGATGAGATAAACCAGTTGGGAGCCATCACGAAATATTACACATACGCGAAAAATGTCGCCATGGAATTTGGTGCAGAAGAAAACTTAGCAAATTATGAAATGGCACATGTTGTGAATCTAGAATGGTCTTTGAAAAAAGTAAGTACAGTTTTCTTTATTCCACAAGGTGGATGATTTCCTAATATAATTAAAATTATTTTAAAAAACTCATAATATTGCCTCCATAATTAGTATTCACAATTATTAATCAATAAATATAGTACTAAAAGATGAATAGTAGAAATACCAGAATGAACTTCATTGTTTGCAATTACATTCATTTGACGTAACTCTAGAACATCTGATTATTCAAGATTTTGTGACTGATAACACTTATACACTTACTGGCACAACTTTCTTAATCTTTTGATAGGAATTTTTTGGGTATCATCAAATGAGTACAAAAGAATAAATATACGAACGTTTAGTAAAACAAATTTATGATATCTAGTCAACCGTTCTTATTTTTCTTTTCTAAATAATTATTTTTATTTTCTAATGTCTAAAGTATTTTTTAAAATTCTTTCATAAACATTTAATTAATCTGTAAACCTGTCATTATGCCAATGAGGAAGGAAAAAATAATGAAAATAATAATTTTTTAGCCAGAATTCGATGGGTATGAGAAGACGAACGTTCTTCAATTAAGCATAGCTTATCGACATATACCTTGGATCAATTATATAAAAAACTACTTACCAGCATCTCAGGTTGTTGACGACAACACAGTTGTGCTCTTGCAATATCCCAAATATTTTAAACAACTGAACTCTGTGCTCGAATCGGCATCAAAGAGAACAATTGCCAATTATATTTGGTGGAAGATGATTCGCGGTTCAATATCATACCTAAATAAAAAAATGCAAAATGATTTTCTTGCTATGAAAAGTGCTATTACCAACAAAACAATATCGACGACAGAATCTCAGCATGAAAGGAGTGAATATTGTATCGATATCACCAAGAGCCTTAACACTGCCATCAATTCCGTCTATGTTCGAGATCATTTTAATCCAGAGACGAAGAACGAAGTTATCGAAATGGTGAAACATTTGAAGGACGAATTAACACAAATGTTCAAAAAGGTATCTACATTGTTCTAAATTGTATCTTGAATATGCTAAAATAAGAAGTAATTCCGTACAACATTTTGATTTTATTTCATTTTTGTTTGTCCAAGATGCTACCATGATTTCATTGAAATTTTCATTAAGGTAGTTGCTTCACTAGTCAAAGCCCAAATTTTTTTTATCAGTCTTCGTAAGACGTAATGATTTTTGAGCTTCAGTTTATTCAGAAAAGTTGTTTCAAATTTGTTCAAGAACATACTCAAAATTCAAGATCATCTAAGGTGACTTGTACTTGTTAAGTACGTATGAAAATAATAAATAAATAAAATAACTCGTATACAAAAGAAAAGAACTAAGGGAAGCTTTTTTGATATAGCATAAAGCTTTACAAAATCTTAAGAAGGTTCACTCATTAGAAGTTAAAATATTTAGAGTTAAAGATCACAATATTTAACAAGTTCTCGTATGGTAGAGCATATAAAATTGTGTTTTTGATCAATAAATATGTATCTCGTAAATGTGTTATACAATTGTTTTAAAAATTTATAGAGAGATGTATGGTCATACAAATTAAAAGTAAATCAATTTTAAGCTCGATTATACGCCGATATTAATTGTACCATATAGTAATATTTTCAGTACTGAGACCACTTTTTTATTTCTTACAGAATTATTGGCTGGACGCTCAAACTAAGCAACAACATATGCAAAAGCTTGCCAACCTTTCGTGTCTCGTCGCGTACCCAGAAGAATTACTCGATGATAAGATTCTGGGCGAATATTATAATGGATTCGAAATGTCCGAAGACTTATTTTTTGAGAATATATTAAAAATACATAAGTTTTATGCAAACAAGAGAAATGAGAAATGGAACCAGCCCCATAGAAAGGACGATTGGAACGAAATGGACACAATGAGCACACTTGCAGAGTACTTTGTCTATGACAACTCTGTCTGTGAGTTTTTTAATTTTATTTTGACACAATCTTTAGAAAATAAAGGAAAGAGTTCAATATTTTCGTCTGATAATCGACACTGCAAAGAAATGTACAATAAATAAGAAACAACATGCAAAAAAATAAAGTAAGGTAATAAACGACCCAATAGTTGAACGAAACTTTTCATATGACTTCAAACATTTGAATGATTTTTTTTTTCAATATAAATGTATGAATTATTTTTCCCATGTAAGGAGGGAAATTTTTCGTAGCATTTTACTATTGGAAGAAACTCGTACTAATATTGAGACTGCATATTCAAACGTTTTAGTATTTATGTGCTATAAATATTATTTAAATTAAGATATATGATGAATTTTTTAAAACAGATTTTTTTGTTTACATATATCGTGCTGATATTCACTATAATCAGTTGAACATCTTTAACAAAAAGTTTCTTTATAACAAATATTAAGCTTCACTTGATATTTTGATATTTTTTTAGGCATTTAATTCTTAAATATTTTCAATAATCTTTAAGACAGTAACAAATGTGCACTCATGCTCCAATACTACTCCATTGCTTCATTGTCGTCACTATATTAAGCTTAAGCTCTGCCCATCTGACAGATCCCAATAAATTTTTTTTCCTTCCTGCACAGTTTTATTAACCCAACAACATACATTTTTAAAAGATTTTTATTTAATAATATTCACATCCGCATGATCTCCTTAATAAAAAAATAAAGTGAAAAAACTCATAGATTTTCAACTATTGGGATGTTTACCTCATTACAATACAAGGCAATAAAAAAAAATTAAAACGCAAGAGGGTGTATAGAAAGAGAGGACAAAAAAATGAAGCTTTAAGAAGGTAATTTGCATACCATGTAGAATTACGAATAACATAAATAGACATATCGATATTGTTCGTTGCTATCGATGTTGTCTTGTCAAATAATATTGAATAACAACAATTATACTGATAATAATATTAATCAAGGACGTACTACGAATATTGCAGTAAAATCGTAGACTGTATGAATTTGGTGGATTTTTTTTAATTTTTCAGATATCCCGGCCGGCATAATTCAAGACATTACATTCAACAAAAATCGGCCAATGTACGCGAATTATGGAGCACTAGGCACTATAATCAGCCAGAAAATGGCTAATGCTTTCAATTCTGTTGGATGTACATTAAACAATACAGGCTGGGAGATTTCTGTAACCGATGAGATGTTGGAATTCAATTTCAATCGGAGTAATTGCATTATCGATGTGTACTTCCAATATCCAGTAATGGATTTCTGGGTAAGGCTCACACATTTCTAAATATTTTACTCTCGATTATCCATTTTTTAAGTTGTATTTCAGTGACAATCGTATTTTTGCAGACTTTTTATTATCAATAGTTATAGTTCTTAAAGGTAGTACAATCAAGTACAATCGAGACAGTCTATTCAAAAGTTCGTCCTTACGTGTTAACTTAAATGTAAAATCGTAACTTGAAATTTCTTGAGATAAAATTTATTTAAAAATGGCACAGATCTTCTTTAGCATTGCGTTAAGGAGTTTTCCGCGTTTGTTCGCCCGCGCGCATTCGTTTCACGTGTAGAGGCAAAAATCATCAAATGAAATTATTTTGAAGACAATCTGATGAAAATTAATATTAAAGTTCCTTGATGGCATATTAAAATATGTTTAACATTTAAGGAAGCCTTATCGTGCAGATGTCGAGTAATCTATTGTTTAAAATTGCAACTTTTAACAATTGTGAGAAGTCACAAAAAAAGCAATTTCCAAAGATAAATATCTCGATTTCCAGACGATAAATCTTATTGAAATTCTACCACTAGTTGGTGATCATATTAAACTCAGTGTACGCCAAATTTTAGCGAAAACAGTTCAAAAATAATTTTTACGTTGTAAACACGTGAACCTCCTTAAAGTGTAAACAAAATGTAAAAAGGCTCTACCATTTTTTGTGACTATTTTTTATAGCTTCTCATAAGAGCCCATATTAAAATGGCAATTTTCAATAACGTGCATTATGCCTCGATTACCATCCAGTGGTGGAAGCTTCTCAAATTTTTTTAGCGTTCTAGTAGAATGTTGAAGAACGTTCGCATGGTTTTTTAAGAAGTTATCTTTAAAAATATTGATTTAATGATTTTATCTTTACTCAACACGGGAAAAACATTTGAAACATTGCCTATAGTAACGAGCAGTTTCTTTAAAAAAAATAATGATAAATAATTATAGAAAATTGTGTGTTAAATTAGATAAAAAATTTCCCAAAATTCCATTATTAGGTAAATGTTGGATATCTAAAAATTTTTCCACTTTAATTTCACCTTTATAACATTTAAAGAAAAAAATCTGCTTTAAATTGACACCTAAATTATTGTTTGATATTTTAGCAATCGAAATCTCATTTTATGAAGAGTCATCTCATGTCTTGATTTTTAACAATTTTTATAATAAATAAATGATTGAATAAGCAAATATCTCAATAGTTGAACGAGCTTGTTCGAATAGTTGAACATGAAGAAAAGTGCACCTCTTTGTATGGGAAAAAAGTAATCCGTTGGTTTATATGTATTTGAAAAATAATAACTCAAATATTGGAAGTAACATATATAGAAAGAATCGTTCAACTTTTGAAACATGCTAAATATTAACTTGCTCATACTCAATAATGACGAAATTTTAACAATTAAATTGATAGCAGATCAAGATAGATAGATTGATGAATCAATTGATAGCGAATTTCATGTTTTTTGTAGCAAAGCCCTCCAAGAGTTGAGAATCAAAACGTCGCCGACGTCCTGGGCGTATTATTAGCTTATAAAACTTACCTCAAGAGGGTCGAAAATCAAGAACAGGAGGAAAAATTGCCTGGAATTAAGGAAGATCCGAAACAATTGTTCTGGTTGAGTTATGCAAGTATCAACTGTGAAAAATTAACTACCTCGCATTTTATATATTACTACGCAGAAAGCTCTGAACCTACTTGCGAAATGAAAATCTTTGGCTCTCTCAAAGCTAATCCCGAATTTGCGAAAGATTATAAATGTAAGAATGACAGCAAAATGTATCTGCCACGTCCTGAAAGATGCGACATGTTGCCCAAGAAGCTAAACAAAAAGAAACTTGTTGCAGCATTCTAGCCTACTCCAGTTTCATAAACTTGATACAACACTTTATTTGTATAGAACTTCCGGTGCAATGATTAAAAAAAATAATGGTTGAATAATGGTAATTGATCATATTTCGTTCTTTTAAAGTAGTAATGGTCTGATGACCATTAAGGTGATGTGAAATACCCAGTTTAGAGTGAATTTTTGGACTAATTCCACGCTCATATTTTGCATAACCTGTTTTTCTTTAAGGATGTCTACCAAAAATTTCGATTAAAATAAGAAAATAGTATATTACGACCCTAGGCCAAAAAGTTGAATTCCTGGCGTATGTGATATATCATATCACATACGCTAGGGCATCCAACTTTCTGGCCTAGGGTCGTACACTATTTTTCTTGATTCCCAACTGAAAGTACGATAAAAAATTAATGTTAATTTATAAGTTAACAACAATAAATATTTACCTAATCGTAACCTACTTGACAGAATGATTTTAAATTCGTTTACATTAATTGTTTTAAAAATCAGGTAAGTTTATGTAAGTTAATTTTTTCGATTCGGAATACTTTTACGAATGATTTTGGAACATTTTCCCGGTTATCTCGCGGAGTGGAGTGCACTCCGTGGGGAAGCCGAGGTTCTTGCGGGGGGGGGCGCCGCTCGACTTTTGCAAAACCGAGGCAAAGCCGAGTTTCTTGCTGGTCGGGGCGGGCATTAAAATACATACAAAATAACAAGCCTGATTAAAGTGATTAAAAAAATCATCTGAAAGTCAAAAATTGTTTATTTATTATCCAATAGACATTTTAAATGTTACGAACATTTGAGTAAAAACAAAGGTGTTATGTTGTTTTTTTAGCGAGAGTTTAAGGTTGAATATTCACTTGTTTGCATTTGTTTGTTACTAAATGTACTTTTTGGATAAGCACAATAATTCTTAATTCTTGGGAACTTGACCCCGATTCTAATCGCAGTAAAAAAAGAATGTTCAAAAGAATGTGTAAAAAATATTCAACTTGACTTGGAAGATATTCTTATAACAAAGTGCGTCGTGGTGCATTCAGTGGCAGAATACAACTGAAATAAGGTTCCGAATTCAATTTTGTAGGAGAGAATGAGCGTGGAAGGTGGAAATAGGTAGAAAATTTACTGAATTTCATATCAGACAAAAGGAAATGCGATTTCTCGACTTACTTTGGAACGTAGAATAAGCGAGAGAAAAAGAGAGAGAGACTGAACGTGATTGATAGCAAATTCTGGCCTCAATGAGAAAATCCTTCGCTGCTTGCCCCCAGACCTCTTCTTATTTACTATACGAGCTTCATAAGCGTCCAACACCTGGATCCTCGTCGCCCAGACGTCGTCCCTTTGGAAGAGCCTTGCATAGTCGACAATCGTCCTCGTATAATTTTACAAGCGAGCACTGCGACGTACCACCGGAAAGAGAGATCGGTGGGAGCCCCTGGAAGCGAACCAGCCAGACCCGTTCGTCGCCATCAGAACGTCGTGTCCTGCGGTCTTGGAGACTTATAGCATGCACCTGAAGAGACATTCCCTTGTCAAGTCGTATTCTGCGCGAGAAACCCACGAGCCCCTACCATTTCAAAACCAAAATATACGACCGTTTCTACTTATTGTGAAAACAAATGAGCAAGTATAAAAATAAATTATTTTTCAAGTAAATTATACGTTTATAGCATATCTGATAACGAATTACCAAAATTTTTAGTGAACATGTGTTTAATATTACATTATTTACACTGAAAATAAAATCCGAAATTTATTTTATTTTTATCAAACATTGACAAAAAAAACAGGGAAAAGTGATCAAAAACAGAAAATTTATTATAGGTTTGAACAAATGCCTCCACGGAAATAATTACATGCGATCTGATAACAAAATATAAACATATTTTTAGAGAATTGTGTATAATTTTATACACAGTTTAGACTGAAAATGAATTACAAAATTTTTTTTTTATCAAACACGAAAAAAATGATCGAGAATGAAAAATTTATTGAACGTTTGAACAAATGTCTGCATGGAAATTATTAGATGCAAAAAAAAATTCAATTTTGGGGTGCCCCATAAAAATTCATAGTCACGAAAATCAATGGCTGCTTTATTTTAGAGTGCAGACGGTATTCGAGTCTTCTTTGGCAAAAGGCATGAGGAGGCTCTCACAGGATTCTCGAGTACCACTCGCTGACTTTCGAAATGAATTTTCAAGTTCTAAAGTACTTTTTCATCCAGCTATCTTCGTTTGCTCGTTGGTCGAAAATTTCGCAGACTATGCTCGTGAAAGTGATTGAAATTCTCTTTTCTCTAGATTCTCATGGTACTGTATGGTCATCGTAAAATCGTTTTGTCTATACAACTGTTGAATCAGTTGTCATCACGTGGGCTACGGTCCAGAGAACATACAGTTTTGAAGATATGTTCTCAAATATGGATCTTAATGTTTTTTTCATCGATTTTATTTATCCTCAACTTAAGGTGGTTGATCTGTGACATTCAGTTCCAAAAGTTTCTTTTATTTCTCTTGCGCTTTTCTAACATATATTAAAGATACTTGTACTATAGTCAAATAGGATACTGTTTGGGTTTTTTTTAATGAGGCGTAAATAAATAACTTTTATATAATAATTTTATAATAATAATTTTGCAGTTTTACGTAGGTTCGACTTACCTCATGTGCATCTTGGAATTCTTATTTTCTCGCGTTTGGAATAATAACGGTGAACTCAAAATGATTACAGCACCGTAAATAGATATCTTTTGCACCATTCTGCAGCATCGTTTTTTGTCTATACAGTTTGAAAGTACTCCTGTCGAAAAATTTGCATACTGTACCTACATCGTTTGTCAACTGGTGCTATAGTTTTCATGATCTGCTCGTCGGTCCAAGAATTGCTCGATTCGGTACAAATAAATTTATTTCTTAATAATTTGGAAATTTATTATTGTGGAATAATTCATCTATCATTTCAATATTTTTTTATCGAAATTCTTCCGTTTTATTCAATTTCATGATATTTTCATTTAAAGTACGACAATGATGGACGATGCCTTCCACGAAAGTTGGTATGTTCATAGCACTTCGGTTCACATAACATTTTACATGATTCAGTTAACCAGCACGATAGAATGTCGTATCACAGCTTGGCGAATCGTTGATCTTCTCGTGCCAACCCTCGCGATGGTAAAAAATTATATTATTTTTCAATCACATTTATTTATTTATTGCACATTTATTTATTCAGGCGACTACAAAGTAGTAAGTATGCTTTCCAAGTCAAGTTGAATACTTTTTACACTTTTTTTCTTATATAAGCATGCTTTTTTACAACAATTAAAGAATACTAAAATAAAGAATGTGGTTTGTCGGCATTAAGAATTATATCGTATTTATCCATATAGTATATTCAGTAATATAAAAACTTTTAACAGAGTTGTTGTTATGACTAGGCTCAGAATACCTGTCAGAACTTTGTGTATTACATATATTGAGTTTTGCCAACGTTTTATCATTATTTATTATTAATTCTTAATACAGAAGCCCCGTAATCTCAGGTTTTTGTCCAACTATTTTCAAAATGTTTAATGAACATAAAATTAATAATTTTTGGAGCTGGTCTCTTTTGTGGAAAACAATTGCCGTTTAAAAATGAAGATACAGAATCGGGTTCTCGCATTTATATACTCAATGTTGAAAATCGAATTTTCAATCTTGAATATTTTCGTTAAACAGTCGAAATGGATATGTTTTTTTTGTGCAAATTTTGTAGCTGGCAACTATTTCTATTATTTGATCCAAGATATATACATTTTTCTTTCAATTGACATTTTTGATAGACATGCATCTTTAACTCTATTCAGGCTTGTGAACACGCCTGCACCTACAACATTATACACAATATACAAATACGATATTATGTATTCAAAATTTTCGTATGCGTAGTTAATAATTAGTAAACATATATGCACTTATTGTTAAATTAAGCAACAACCATGTCTATGAAAATTTGGATTAATATTGTATTTGTTTTTGTATTTGCACGGTAGAGAAAATTTACGAATTTTGCTGAATTCTTATATTTTCTAAAATTGCAATGATGTTTTTAATATATACGACTATATTTTCAATAAATAAAAGCGATAAGAAATAATTATTCATGTCTACATATATTCCTGAAATATTACTCATCAAACAAATCATATTCTTTAAAATTTAATAAAATCAGTGCTAATGTAAATAATATTATAATAATTAAACAAAATTACAGTAACTGGTTTTGAACATTCGTATATATTTATGAAATGGAAATAAATTCCTTATAACTATTTATAAATTCTTTATAAATCGATCGAAGATTCACGATTACTTACGATTTTCTGGAAAGGTCCCGAGTCATAAAATGAATCTGTGTGAAACAATGGCTTGAAACTGAGTTTTAAAAGTGAGAAAAGAATTCAAAAGAATTATTCATATATTCTTAAGATTATCAAGATGATTATAGAGATCAGATTATTAGATTATTAAGATTAAATGATAATTAATATTGATAAAGATTCCTTTATAGTTCGTCCAACATTTTATTTGAACGATATACACGAAAAAAGCGCAGCCGCCATGTTAAGAACTTATATTACGTATGTTTGGAACTCTGTTTTGGAACTCTGATGTCAGAACGCTGTCGGCCACCCTCGGGTCTTTCTGAAGCGTTTAAATGGTAGATACTGAAGTCGACTACTAAAAAGGCAATAACTCCGTAATTATGGATCAAAAAATTAAATTAAAAAAAAAATTACGATAGAAACCTTGATGTAGAGATTCAATGTCTTTAATAAAAATTGCATGTAACTACCTAATTTCTTTCTTAGAAAGAACGTTGTTCAACCGACTCATTATTCTCGTAAATTTTTAGGGCGACGTATCAAAGAGATCTTTGATAAAAAATATGACAGTAAATCGGAGGCTTCGAGGGAAGACATGAAAGGAAATAACAGGAAAGGAAACAACTTTGAAAACCAACGAATCTAAAGAAAGCAGAAGACTGTTTTATCAGTAAAATATGAGGAGATCACGAAGACAAAGTGAATAACTAATTGCAAAAAAAATGTACAACTGTGGGTGAATCGGTGAGGGGTGATCAGCTAGACGTATAGTCGTTGACGAGGTGCGCGATCGGACTGAACGCGAGAAAGGACCTTTTTATCTCAAAATGGAAAAGACACGATACTTTCGGAGCATAAACAGATTAAACATCTTCACCGATTTCATTGCAGGGAATTATTTGCCCCTGAGTGACGAGGAACACTTTGGAGTTTTTCGAATTTTCTGGATGACGTTCGCGTGGTCGACGAAAATCCTCTATCTGATGTCGGTCTCTCTCGGGACTCTGTACTTCGCCCGGCTCACAGCCGAGGAGGCAATACAAAAATTCGGTGCAATGGCAGCTGCGAGCATCGAACTTGTAATTCCAGGCGTTTATCTGAACCTCCATCGTGAAAATTTCAGCAAATTGGTGAGAAAGTATAACGAACTTCTCATCGACTCCGACATACTTAGAAAAAACATCAGCGACTCGCTAAATACTTACAACAGGGGATTGAAGTTTTATCTCATCTTCGGATTTTTCACTTCGGTCAGCTTTTCTATCGGATCAATACTAAAGGTTTTCACTAACGATCGATTCACTTACGCCAATTTCACAGTCCCGGGCTACTTTCCGGGTGAACCTTTCGGTAGGAGTACCTTCGCCGCTGGAGTTTTTTTTCAAACCTGCGGAAGTTGCTCTATTCACATTGGAGTTGTCAGTCTGTACCTTTACATTGTTCATTATGTTGGAGTGCTCGCTGGATTGTATAAATTCGTCAGATGGCAAATGGCGCAAGCCCTCAGCGACGAAAATGGATCAAAGAGCGAATCGGTGGTTATCATTGCTTTGAGAAAGTGCATCGACTATCATGCTGCTGTTATAGAGTATATTTTATATTTTTTTTCAAATTTGAATCACATTTTACTATATCTCTATAAACCTTACGATAGTACAGTTAGTTCTTTCAAGTCATATGAATAACTAAATCGAAAAAAAACAGAAATTATGTTATTTACATGAAAAAAATCATTCTGTTAAGGTGATGTGAAACACCCAATTTTGAGTGAATTTTTGAACAAATCCCATACACAAAAAAATCAAACTAAAGAAATTTTTTTTTTGTTTTTTGAAATTCCAAAAATATCATGCTCTAGTATAGCGTGTGCACTGCATAACATATTCAAAATTCATATTCAAAATGAAAACTTATGCCTGCGCATGACGTTCACTATAGCAAAAATTATGTATTGATATAAAATATATAAAATAAAATTTTGATAAATAGGCAACTACAAGGCGGAATTACACACTGAAGTTTTCTTACAATATCTATCACAAAAATAATTGTGCGCTACTAATAGTAATTGTAATTTAATTGGGGTCTTATATCGATTTATAATCCTTATACATACTATAATCTTTCTGAATATTCATTTTTAAATTCATTTATTGTTTGATTTACCTTTACTATTTCACATTGTAATCCATCCTTTATTTCAAATTCTCATACTTTTACACTATGTAACATTGGGCGACTACAATATTTTTGACTAGAGTCAGCTCTATGCTCTATACAGGCTCGTAGACACTGGGGAAAAAAAATTTTATCTGTATCTCAAGAGAATTAAGAACCATTAGCTAATTTGGATAAATTTCTTTTATACTTGGAATATTTTCAAAATAGCTTTGTCACATATTTTAAGTATAAAATATTTGGCCTAGTACACTGTTCTTCCAAATTAAATTTCAAATATATACTTAAACTATGTTCGATATGCATTACATATTTTATATACCTTAAATACCTTATATACCTTCCTTAAATTTAGCATATATTAATACGCTAAATTTAAGGAAACACATTAAAACAATGTACATGGGATATATTATAATTTCATTTCGCTTCTATAATAATATATATAAAAAATATTTTTTTGTACATTTCGCGTACAATTTTAATATACTTTTTAGATTAGAAGTATTTACTTTTTAAGTAGAGCTCCATGGCTTCTGACAACGAACTTCAACAGTAATGAATATTAAAAACTTAATAGGTACATACGCAAATTTTAAAATCAAACTCTAATTATTTGTAAAAAAAATTTTCTGGAGTTGTTCCTTTATTTTTAGCTCTAAGCTTTTAACTGAATTAAAATTCACATTTTTTCATTTAGCTCTTAAACTTGGTAGAAAAAAGTTTGGAAAATTATTTACTTTACGGAACAAATCTCCGATTTAATTCTTCTCGAAATATATTATTCCTGGGGTCATCCAAAGCAAAAATATATATGTATATATGTTGGATGTGGAAACGCCTCCTTTACATAGTTTTTAAATGTAAAAATCGTATTCAGTAACTGAAAAGGAACGAGATCCAGGGACGAGGGCCGAAGCCCCCACCGGGGCATTGGAAGGGGGGTCAGAGTCTCCCATTGAACGCTTCAAAACCCTTAGAAAACGTTACCGGTACTTCGTAGTTTCTACGTAAGAAGGTGAGAACAATTAAGTGGAAGGGTTAGGGGGAACCAGCCCTGACAAGAGAAAAAATCGCAGTGATACTATATTTAAATCTAATTTATTTGTCCAAACCCAAACGCAAACCCGAATCCATACCCAAACTCAAACCCAAATGCAAATTTAAATCAAAATTCAGTAAAATAAAACTAAATAAATAAATAAATAAATACATGAATCATAAAAACTGTAGATGGTTTATGAAGCCAAATCCAGAAAAATTGAGCAGACACAGGCCTTAAATATATGACGAAAAAATTTATAGAACAATGCAGTTTTATTCATTAAAAAAATTTAAGAACATTTCAAAAATGCACATTTTCAAACGTAAAAATCTATATGAAGAAGGCGTTTCCGTGCCCAACATATACAAACTTTTTTGCTCCGGATGCTCCAGGAATAACATATTTCAAGGACAATTAAATCGGAGGTGTGATCCCTAAAGTAAATAATTACCTTACCGTTGACAATATGAACTTGAAAAATTAATGGACGATATAAAGTTTTGTCAGAAAAATATAAAATAATTGTTCCGAAGGAACTCTCTGTCTTTAATCGATCGTGATAAAAGTTTGATAAGGAGGAGAGACATGTGTATCCCTCAAAAAGCGCAACAATACTGGAACCAAATCGAAAGGAATTATCTCGGTCTACGTTAAAAAGTAATCGATAATTCTTTTGATGGACAGACTGATGTGTTTAAAGTTATACTTTGATAAAAAATATGACAATGAACCGGGAGTTTCTAGGAAAGACATGAAAGGAAATAACAGGAAAGGAAACAATATGCAGGATGGGAAAGACTTTGAAAAGCATCAAAGCCAAAGAAAGCAAAGACTTTTGTCAGTAAAATATGAGGAGATCACAAAGACAAAGTGAATAACTAATTGCAAAAAAAATGTACAACTGTGGGTGAATCGGTGAGGGGTGATCCGCTAGACGTATAGTCGTTGACGAGGTGCGCGATCGGACTGAAAACGAGAGAGAGGACATTTTCATCTGAAAATGGAAAAGACGCGATACTTTCGGAGCATAAACAGATTAAACGCCTTCACCGATTTCATTGCAGGGAATTATTTGCCCTTGAGTGACGAGGAACACTTTGGAGTTTTTCGAATTTTCTGGATGACGTTCGTGTGGTCGCCGAAAGTCCTTTATCTGGTGTCGATCTCTCTCGGGACTCTGTACTTCGCCCGGCTCACAGCCGAGGAGGCAATACAAAAATTCGGTGCAATGGCAGCTGCGAGCCTCGAACTTGTAATTCCAGGCGTTTATCTGAACCTCCATCGTGGAAATTTTAGCAAATTGGTGAGAAAGTATAACGAACTTCTCATCGACTCCGACATACTTAGAAAAAACATCAGCGACTCGCTGAACACTTACAACAGGGGATTGAAGTTTTATCTCATCTTCGGATTGTTCATTTCGGTTTGCTTTTCTATGGGATCAATGCTAAAGGTTTTCACTAATGATCGTTTCACTTACGCCAATTTCACAGTCCCGGGTTACTTTCCGGGTGAACCTTTCGGTAAGAGTACCTTCGCCGCTGGAGTTTTTTTTCAAACCTGCGGAAGTTGCTCCACTCACATTGGAATTGTCAGTTTGTACTTTTACATTGTTCATTATATTGGAGTGATGACTGGATTGTACAAATTCGTCAGATGGCAAATGGCGCAAGCCTTCAGCGACGAAAATGGATCAAAGAGCGAATCGGTGGTTATCATTGCTTTGAGAGAGTGCATCGACTATCACGCTGCTGTCATAGAGTATATTTCACATTTTTTTCAAATTTGAATCATATTTCACTATATCTCTATAAACCTTACGGTAGTACAGTCAGTTCTTTAAAAAAAAATCAAACTAAAGGAAATCTTTTTCTGTTTTTTGAAATTCAAAAAATGTCAGCGTACATAGTATAGCGTACACTGCATAACATATTCAAAATTCAGTCCATTTACTTCAAAAATACAAATAAGAGATTCGTCTGTAGGTTCACTCAAAAATAGGCGTTTCACGTTATCTTAACTGTATAATCACTTCTATAATATATCAAATTCATACGTAACGATGTATTTATAAATATATATACATATATATATATATTCTGTAATTTGTAAACATTCGCTGCAATACTTTTTTTCAATAAATTTTTGAAAGTCACCTTTCTTGGACAGTCACACTAGGTGTGCCCCTTAAATAAACTAGATCGAAACAATTATTATTTCTCTCTATTTGAAATATTATAAATGTATTAAAAGTAAATTTATAAAATTAAATAAAACATTGTTTATAGCGTAGGAGACACGCTCATACACATTTTGCAGTTCTACGTAGGTTCAACTTACCTCACGTGCATCTTGGAATTCTGTTTTCTCGCGTTTGGAATAATAACGGTGAGCTCAAAAAGATTACAGCATCGTTAGTACATATATTTCGTGCCATTTTTCACCATCGTTTTTTGTCTGTACAGTTTGAAAGTGCTCCTATCGAAAAAATTGCATACTGCGCCTACATTTTGTGTCGACTAGTGCTAGTTTTCATGATCTGCTCGTCCGTCCAAGAATTGCTCGATGCGGTACAAATAAATTTATTTCTCAGTATTTTGAAAATTTATTATTATTCTGAAATACTTTATGTATCATAATATGAAACATTTTTTTATCGAAACTTTTTTTCAATTTTTTTTTCTGTTTCATGATATTTTCATTTAGAGTACGGCAGTGATGGATGATGCTTTCCACGAAAATTGGTATAATCGTAGCATTTCGATTCGATGGGCAACACAATAGAATGTCGTATCACAGCTTGGCGAATCGTTGATCTGATCGTGCCAACACTCGCGATGGTAAAAAATTATATTATTTTTCAAATTTTTTCATTTTATATTACACATTTCTTTAGACTTTAAAAATGCTAATTTGACCTTTAATTTAGATGCTCAGCAAATCTTACTCCGTATGCTTGTTACTGCTCAACGTTAAGTAATGAAAGTTTATACCTACGGATGACGTTTACTATAGCAAAAATTATGTACTGATATAAATTAAGGGACATGTTTTTGATAAATTGGTAACTATAAGGTGGAATTGAACACTGAGGGTTCCGTACAATATCTGTTACAACAATAATTGTTCGCTACAAATAGTAATTGTAATTAATGTCAAATATCGGTTTTAATCGTTATACTATGATCTGTCTGAATATTCATTTTTAAATTCTTTTATTGTTTAATTTACGTTTACTATTTCACATTGTAACCCATCTTTTATTTCAAATTTTCATACTTTTATATTGTGAGACATTAGACGACTACACTGTTTTTGACTACAGTGTCAGCTCTCTATGCTCTATGCAGGCTCGTGGATACTGCGTAAAAAAATTTTTTACCTGCATCTCTATAAGAACCATTGAAGAACTTGCAAAAAATCTCAAGTCCTCGAGTCCAGTTGACATACTTGGAAAATACAGATCTTACGTTTGAATAGAAAATAGCAAACTAAATTATATAATGAACGAGGATACACTTTTTCCAACATTTGAATTTAATCATTCTAGCGATTATACGATAATTTCAATTTTTTCGCGGTCTCACTAGGACGAAAATTATACGTACACTATGTAACGTTTTTAATCGCTATTTTTACGCGAAATCAAGTTTGAATGATTATATTGTCGAAACAATTGAAATAAACTTTTTTAAACAATTGAATAGATTTCTATAGCTGTATCTCTTTTCCTCGTTGTATTCGGTATTGAATTTTATTTTTTGTTGCACTTTTTATAGCCGTATTGATTTTATATATTTACTTACCTTTTACATTTTAACCATATTTCACATAAATCTGTCCAATTATATTTTCAATATAAGTGAAATATATATTATGCATAATTTGTATTAATTTTCTTATACTCGAAGTATTCTCAAAATAACTTTGGCATATATTTTAAGTATAAAATATTTGGTCCCGTGTACTGTTCTTCCAAAATATATTTCAAATATATTTAAACAATGTTCAATGTGTATATATTTCATATACCTTCTTCAAATTTAGCATATATTAATACGGCCAAGAACTATGTATATAAAATTTATTAAGATTACATTTCGTATCTATATAAATATATTTGCAAAATATTTTTAATACATTTCGCATATATATAATTTTAAGTTAGAAGTATACTTTTTAAGTTAGAAGTATGTACTTTTTTATATAGGACTCTATGGCTTTTGACAACGAACTTCAATAGTAATGAATATTGAAAACTTAATATAGGTACATACACATGTTATAAAATCAAACTCTAATTATTTGCAAAAAATAATTTCTGGAGTAGTTCCTTTATTTTCAGCTCTAAGCTTAAACTGAACCAAAATTCACATTTTTTTCGTTGCTAAGAAAAAAAAAATTAATCGGGTAACTCTTAAACTTGGTAGAAAAAAGTTTCTCTGGGTCAGGAATAGACAGTCCAAGAACCATTGAAAAACTCGACACTTTTGGAATTCTTATCTAGTTATTATCGTAGACAATGAACTTGAAAAATTATAATTGATGTTACAAAGTTTTGTCCGAAAAATAGAAAATAATTGTTCCCAAAGAACTCTCGGTTTTCAATCAATCGTGATAAAAGTATGCTAAACCGAGAGACGTGTGTACCCCTCGAGAAGCGCAACAATACTGGAACCAAATCGAAAGTAATTATCTCGGTCTGTGTATAAGAGTAATCGATAATTCTTTCGATGGACAGACCGTTCGTCGCCTGACTCATTATTCTTACATATTGTTAGGGTGACGTATCGAAGGGGACGTAACAATGTGTTCAAAGTTATACTTTGATAAAAAAATATGACAATGAACCGGGAGAGTTTCTAGGAAAGGCATGAAAGGAAATAACAGGAAAGGAAACGATGTGCAGGATGGAAAAGACTTTGAAAAGCATCAAAGCCAAAGAAAGCAAAAGACTTTTGTCAGTAAAATATGAGGAGATCACAAAGACAAAGTGAATGACTAATTGCAAGAAAAAAAATGTGCAACTGTGGGTGAATCGTTGAGGGGTCATTAAGCGAATAGTCGTCGACGAGGTGCGCGGTCGGACTGAACACAAGGGAGCAAGTTTTTATCTCAAAATGGAAAGGACACGTTACTTTGGGAGCATAAACAGATTAAACGTCTTCACTAATTTCTTTTCAGCGAATTATTTACCCATGAGTGATGAGAAACCATTCATCGGAATATTTCAATTACTCTGGATAACGCTCTTATGGTCATTGAAACTCTCGTACATGATGACGATCTTTGTCGGAACTGCGTTCTTCGCCCGGCTCACAGCCGTGGAGGCTTTTCAAAAATCCGGTGCAATGCTTGTTTTGCTCTCCGAACTAGCAATTCCGGCGGTTTATCTGAACCTACGACGTGGAAATTTCAGCAAACTGGTGAGAAAGTACAACGACATCCTCGTCGACTCCGACATACTTAGAAAAAACATCAGTGACTCGCTGGATACTTACAACAGTGGATTGAAGTTTTATCTCATCTTCGGAGTTTGCTCTGCGTTCTGCTATTCCGGCGGACCAATTATTTATGTTTTGAATAACGATCGATTTACTTACGCCAATTTCACAGTGCCGGGATATTTTCCGGGTGAACCTTTCGACAAGCGTGCTTTTGCCGCGGGAGTTTTTTTTCAAACCTGCGGAACTTGCTCTGTTCACTTTGGAGTTGTCAGTCTGTACATTTACGTCGTTCATTATATTGGAGTGCTTTCTGGACTGTTCAAATTTGTTAGATGGCAAATAACGCAGGCTCTTGTTGACGAGAACGATTCAAAGAGCGATTCGACGATTATCGATGATTTGAGAAAGTGCATCGATTATCATGCTGCTGTCATAGAGTATATTGTATTATTTTCAAATCTGACTCACTATTCACTATATTTCTAAACCTTCAACTTGTATTTTTGAATAACATATATTATGTTACTATAAAATAAGATATTTCTGTTGCTACAGTCAAATAAGATATCGATCTTATCGATTTTTTTACGATCGCAATGAATTGCAAATTTAAGTTTGTTGCAAATTGACTAAACAAAATCATACTCGAATTTTAAGATTAAATATATTTGTTACATGATTAAAAATGTATTGAAAATATCTTGTGCTAGATTTTTTTAAATAGCTAAAAAA
This sequence comes from Cremastinae sp. A BG-2022a, assembly GCA_030522545.1. Classification (NCBI taxonomy): domain Eukaryota; kingdom Metazoa; phylum Arthropoda; class Insecta; order Hymenoptera; family Ichneumonidae; species Cremastinae sp. A BG-2022a. The sequence goes on along the minus strand of JAPYYW010001296.1, from coordinate 2,610 downwards.
AGTTTCTTTGATGTTATATACGAATAATTCGTGCAAAATATTCAGAAGTTTTACCATCTTAAAAAAGATTATAATGAAACAATTTTTTAAGTATATTTGAAATATGAGAAATACGAATTTGAGATAAATTAAAGAAATAATAAAATAGGATATTTTTCACAGTACAGGAAACACGCTGATACACATTTTGCAATTCTACGTAGGTTCAACTTATCTCACGTGCATCTTAGAATTTTGTTTTCTCGCGTATGGTATAGTAACGGTGAGCTCAAAATGATTAAATTACCGGCAACAGATCTCTTTTGCACCATTTCTGAGCATCGTTTTTTATCTGTACAGTTTGAAAGTGCTCCTATCCACCTAATTACATACTATACCTACATTTTTTATCGATTGGTACTAGTTTTCATGATCTGTTCGTTCGTCCAAGATTTGCTCGATGCGGTACGAATAAATTTATTTCTCAGTATTTTGAAAATCTATTGGTATTATGAAATAATTCATGTATCATATAAAACATTTTCTTATCGAAACTTTTTTCATTTTTTTTGTTTCATGATATTTTTGTTTAGAGTACGGCAGTTATGGACGATGCCTTCCACGAAAATTGGTACACTCGTAGCATTTCGATCCAAAAAACATTTTACATGATTCAGATGGGCAACACAATAGAATGTCGTATCACAGCTTGGCGAATTGTTGATCTGGTCGTGCCAACACTCGCGATGGTAAAAAATTATAATATTTTTCAAATATTTTCATTTTATGTTATATATTTCTTTGGACTTTAAGAAACTAGATAATTGTTTGACCTCGAATGTAGATGATCAGCAAATCTTACTCCGTATGCCTGTTACTGCTGAATGTTAAGTAACGATGAAAGTTATACTTATGATAATGACCCTTACTGTGACAACAAAGATATACATTAGAGGATGTATTTTTAAAAAATGCCACACTACAATAAGGTGGAACTGCACCCTCGGAGACAAGAAATATATTGTAATGTACATTCAGATATTTTTGAACATATATAATTATATATACTGCTCGTATATAATTATATGTTGATCTTTATTGAATAAAATTGTGCATATTTATGTATAGCAATACACTTAGAAAAATGTATTGTTTATATCAAAGTAAAAAATAAAACAGTTTTATTAACTTTATTTTTTCTTAACGTGTGTAATGTTTTTCCGTATATCTACTACAATTTTTCAATAAATTTAATTGTCATGCAGAGACAAATTCCTGTCTAACTGGATTGGGTTTCGTATTCGGGACCTACCTATATCCGTAATACCGAACTTCCTTAAATTTAGCATATACTAATACAGCCAAAAACAATGTGTATAGAATTTATTAAGATTACATTTCGTGTTCATAAAAATATATTGGATCTATATTTTTCTTATACATTTAACATATAATGTTAATATTCTGTTTAAATTGGAAGTAAGTACTTTTTTACGTAGAGGACTATAGCTTTTGACAACGAATTGTAATTGTAATGAATATAAAAAATTTAATAGGTACCTATTTTTTGTATTATATTTATTTCTTTTCGATTAACTTTACAGTTTTTAACGTGAACCCCTCATTTTTGTTCTTTCCGTATTTTGTTGTTCCTGCTTCACTTCTTGCTGTTTTTCCTATTTTTTCCGTTTTCCATTTTTCCTGTTCCACTCAATTCCATTTTTCATATTTTTTCATATTCCCTACTCCTCTCTATGCTGTTCTTTCCTATTTTTCCGTATTTCATTTCCTTTCTTCATTCCCTCCTCAATGCCTCCGCAGTCGACTTACTCCCTACCTCTGTATCGCATTCGCACTAGGACACGGGGAAACTACGGAAAACCCGTCTCGATACAGTCGACGATGTTTTTCTGTATTATTTTCCCGAAGCACGGTACCCCGATAACCCAGAAAAACCCGTTTCGGAATTCTGATGCGCGAGCGGTCAACCCATCGCAGTATTGTCCGTGGGCAGCGTTGCTTCACTTAGACGACGACCAAAGCCTCGGCCGCGCATTCAATTTTGATGGATTAACAGGTACGTACATATACATGTTTTAAAATAAAACTCTAATTATTTGAAAAAAAAATTTCTGGAGTTGTTCCTTTACTTTCTGATCTAAGCAGGGTTCAACTGAACCAAAATTCATATTTTTCCTTCAACAAAAAACATATAAATCTGGTAATTCTAATACTCAGTGAATAAAAGTTCCTGAAAGTCACGAATAGATAGTTCAAAAATCATTGAAGAAAAACTTACCAAGATCACTTTTGGCATTCTCATGCAGCATTTGACAATCAACTTCATAAATTAATGATTGTTACAATATATTTACGATTTTGTCAGAAAAATAGAAAACAATTGTTCCGAGAAAAATCGATCGTTGTAAAGGAATGATATACGGAGAGACGTGTGTACCCCTCGAGAAGCGCAACAATACTGGAACCAAATTGAAAGTAATTATCTCGGTCTATGTAAAAGAGTAATCGATCATTCTTTTGATGGACAGACCGTTCGTCGTCTGACTCATTATTCTTACATATTGTTAGGGTGACGTATCAAAGGGGACGTAACAATGTGTTTAAAGTTAT